>CM061032.1:31110176-31420426 GCA_030763125.1 Hippophae gyantsensis
TTAAAGTCAGCTCAACCCGTGAACCGACTTTAAATTCTATATTTTTTAACATATTTTACACATTTTATGCTATCCTCACTACCTGTTTTTGATCACATAATAGCAGAAAAAACCAAAATATATTTAAAAGAGTTTTTCAATAGTAGAAATAATTGAAAACTTATATATTAATTAATTATTTGAGAATGAAATTTATTACAAAAAATAATTTATATACAATACATATATATTTAACTTAAATTTTAAATAAAGTGATGACGCGTCTTTTGTCAAGGATTTTGTGACATTCCCACTTTATTTTAGGGAAAGGAAACTTGGTTTGTTGCTTAGAATCACCAACGATGTCCCATTCATAATGACCAGGGAACTTTCCAATTAGATGAGATGGAGTTTGGGTAGAATAACGGGTCCAAACAACAATTCATTCCCCTAAACATCCATCAAACTTTAGAGACACAGGAATAAAGAAATTAAAGCATTAAAAAATTATCATAGTGTTGTCCTATGCTATTCAATATCATCATATTCTTCTCCTCATTCTTCTTGTGATGTTATAATTTGAAGCATGTGTTCTTCCCATTCTTCTTGTAAATCCTCAAAAATTTGTATATCATAGCCAGATTTGTTCCAACCAAATAACTACATGTATTTAAATTCAAAATAAGAATGTAATATCATAAATTCACAAAAAATAACTTATATATGTTAAAAATGTATATTAGTAAAAGATATTACCACATCTTTAATTGGAATGTTGATATTTGAAGTGATTTTACTCAAATTTCATAACAAAGTAACCACACAACTCCTTTATATTGTTATGGAACCTACAAAAAATAAGTGTATATGGTTTTCCATATTTGAAAATATTTGTTATTCAATAGTAAAATTCATTAAATTATTAATATTTGCTTGTACATATCATAACTTTGTCTCATATAAGCTTATGTAATTTTTTAAGGGTAATGCCCCTACTCTTGTTCCACAACTTCCATGTCTTATCAAAGTTTAAAACAATTAGTTCTTTATTATATATTACAAAGACAATAGAAGAAAAATAGCTAACTATAACTCATACATTTCAATAATTGTTTTTGTATCTTTACTCAATTCTATGGAAGCTGAGTCATAGTACCAAACATAATTTCCATACAGATCAAGGATTATCAACATCCAATGATCTTGGCCTTGTTTAATGTTTAGTGGCCAAGGGATTATCAACTACTGATTTCTATTAAGTGTTAATTCCCTATCACATAATTATTTAGCTCTGATGTTAACATCATGCTCTTAATATTGATTGACAATGATGAATTATAGAAAATTGCTAAATGTGATAGGTGATTAGCATGAAGTCGATAATAACATGTCTTATATAAAAGAAATATATATAAATAATTATATAATATAAATATAATTATAAGTTTTGCATAAATGAAAGTAATTTACTGATTGAGGACTCACCTTGTCCACACTTGAATTCTACTTAAATAAATCATTTGAAATTCAAACAGTTGCAATATGTACTCAATTGATATATATGTTTGCCCAATATCTATGGCAAAAATTCTAGGAAGTGGCACAGTTCATCCACCATTTATGCTAGTCTTGCTCACAACAATATTCATCAAAGAACCAAGATTTCTCCTAAAGTTTATAACATATTCATAATTATACTTTTTCCCTGGCTTCTTCTTGAATGACTTAATGTGCGATGATTGTCTACTAAACATAGATTTTCCATGAGATACTTTCTTTGTATCTCTTAAATGTATCACACTTACTAATTCTGGTATAATAGACTAAATAAGAGGTGTTATATATGTTAGTAAAAATAAAATAATAATAATACAATAGTAGTAAAAAGAGTTTTATCTTAAGTAATAAAAATAATACCATATCAAAATTTAGCACAACTTGATTTGATGGCCAAGCCACATATTGTCCAATAGCTTCTTAGACTGTGGTAGCATCAGAAGGCACATGTAGTGGACAATGATAGAGCAATGATTGATCAATTAATATTTGCCAATAATTTGGAAAATATTGATTATGAATCATTCGATCATCACTCAATTGTTGTACCATTCTAGTAGCAACATGGTCCATAAATGATGGATGTTTCAACAAAAATTTCACATTTTGTAAAAACTTTAAGCATTATATATAATAACAATAAAAATAGTAGACTATCTCTATAAGCTTTAAATCTTATCACAAATGATTCATCAAATAGAGAAGGACTCTCACGTGGGGTAGTTATTGGAAGGACATTCTCATCAAAACATTCATCATATGATGGTTGGTAAAAATGCAAAGATTGCATTGGAGATATTGAACCACTACATCATTGCATCTACACTCTTGGTATAAATGGAGGACTAATAGGATGGCTATATCCTATAGAGGATATAGGTTGGACGCTATGAGATTGCATGTGTGGCATGACTGGCATGCCTGGCCAATAGGAGATACCTTGATTATAGTATGGTGTCATGGCTGACATGTGTTTTGATTGATATTGTTTTAAAGTGCTAATCTCACTTAACATTGAGGCCTTAAAATAGTTTAATTCTTCTTCAATTTTACAGTAGTTTTCCTTACTAACCATCTGATTCCTTTGTTTTGAAATATTAAAAAACTCCATATAATCATCATATTGGCTTCCTCCCCTAACATGACAAGGATGCTCACGTCCAAATGCATGATATATCATATATTTCCTTGGTTGTTTAGTTATTTCAACCTTGGCTATTTGTTCTTGAACAACTCTTTACAAATAATAAAGCAAAAAAATATATCATACATTATTACATCAATATGCAAAAACCATAAGGATTTTGTATCAAGTTAAATTACTAACATCTTATTGAGTTGTTCTTCTCCTTGTTTAGTCATTGGTCTTGACTTATTTGTTTTGGGGGTCTTTGTTTCTATATAAAATTCAGATCGAGTAGTCGGTCTACCCAATTCAAGTTCCTACATAAATTAAATAAATTTATTAACCATTACATCAACTTAAATTTGAGGAAAATAAATATAAAAATAATTATAAATTAACAACTTAATAATACCATTTTTTTTTGTCTAACTTTAGGATTTGATGACCTTCCAGTATGGTTAGGAAGATTATTCTGTATTTGTATATTCAGATGTTCTTCCCTAATGATTTGAAATTCACTCGTATGTCTATAATCCACAAAGTCTTTCCATACTTAGGGTTCAATCTAGGGGTACTCTTCAAGGATTTTCTATATTTCTTGTTTATTAAGTGGTTCCATGTATGGACAAAAATATTGCCAATTTGGAAGTTTTGTATTCCTTCCATTCCTTATTTGTAATTTTATAACACTTGTTCATTTAATTATTAGGGGCTTTAAAACGATTCTGTAAAAAAACACATTTTAGATAAGATATAATACAAAAAAGATATAATATATTTAATTAATTATAAAATAAAAGAGACTTACATAAATGGTTTTACATATCTTAAACTTTTCAACATCATCAACCGTAGTTAAATCATTTATATTAATTAGTATACTTGACTTCACAAGGTTACCAATAGAAGATTTCAATTGTTGGCCATTTTCTCCTAATGGATTACTAGTTGCATCGAATTGAACATGTACTTTATCATCTTGATTAAGTGGAACATCAAGTATATTAGCCCAACCCCTTCTTTTCAAATGCTACAATGGATCATTTGGATCCACAATCTCTGGTACCCTAGGATCTATGAAATATCTACAAACAATGATGAAATAGAAATTAATTGACAATTTTAAGTCCAAACATATAAACAAGAGTTATTATAATAATATAGAACATACATTATGTTTAATTAGGTTGTTGATAATGTATATATATATATATATATATATATATTCCTTCACAATCATTTCGAGTCCATGACGAATAATCATCGTCATTAAATAGATCATCACATACATTAGGTAATTTGTTTGATAAATGACTAATATTGGATAATGTATTAAGCATGTCACCATCTTCTAAAGCATCATAATGTTAGAACTCTTTTTGTGGAGGCGTTAACACAACAAACCATCTCGTGTCAATTTGATTGCTTATGTAAAATACTTGTTTTACATGCAGGGCTAACGTGAAAGGATCATCAATGTGACTTATCTTGGATAAGTTTACAAGAGTAAATCCAAAATCATCTATTTTATATCCAACATTGATAACATCTTTCACCCAATCACACAAGAATACTATTTCATGGAAGAACTCATAATCGAGTTTCCGAATTTCTTGAATTATATCATAATATGTTCTATCAGAAAGTATAGCATTACCATCTTATGAACTAGGAAATTGAGTAGTTTATGCAACCATCTTCACACCACTATTCTAATTTACTCAGACTTTATCCCTTGCTTGAGTCGTAAACCTTGAACTATTAATTATGAAACTAGAATATGATTTGCACTTGAATCTATGCATATAAAAACATGAAATGTGTTTAAAAAAGTTTTAAAATATTATATAGAAGTGCTAATGAATTATTGTATGTGACACTTACATGGTTGCAAAACCAATTAATAAGCTCTCATTTATGTTCATCATACAACTATTTTTATCCTTTTTTTATAACGAGGATCAATCTTCAATAAGTTTAAATGCATGATGTAATGTTATTTAAGATATATCAATTAGGTATCATTAATATTTACATAAAAAATAAATTTATTTTAAATGAAAAGGTTGAACTTGTCATCACTTATCTATGTACGATTGTACTTCATTATTATTTACCAAAATGATTCGGTGTGTATTTTCCCATCGAGTGTGATCAATAAACAATTTCTTACTTGCACCAAACATAGGGTTACCTATTTGGATCATGTGATGTTCTAAGAATAACTTGTTCATAGGATTCCCAAGTTTAGTGCAACCACTAAAGTATTTAGAACAAAACTCAATGACCTCTTTAGCAATGTAATGTTCCACCATGCATCATTTAGGACGATTTCTATAATTTACATATCCTTTAAGGACTTTCATGTATCTCTCAAAAGGATACATTCACCTTAAGTAAGTAAGACCACACAATTTAACCTCTCGAACTAAATGAACACACAAGTGAATCATTATATCAAAAAAAGGAGGAAAATATTTTTCAAGTAGACACAAATTCTCCACAACATCTTTTTGTAAAAAGTTTAACTCGTCAATTGATATAGATTTATTGCATATTGTATTGAAGAATGAACAAAGATGAATTATTGATAATCGAACATGTTTTGGAAGAATTGACCTAATAACAACTGGTAATAACTATTGCATTAAGATATAATAGTCATGTGATTTCAATCCACAAAGTTTCTTATCTATGATAGATACAAAATTTCTTAAGTTAGATGAGTAACCATCAAGAATTTTCACACCCGCCAAACATTTACAAAACACATCCTTCTCTTTCGTTGACATTGTATATGATACTAGTGGCAAGTACGTTCGACTCTTATCATTTTCCACCCTTGGTGCCAATTCAAGATGTATGCCTTGTTTCTTTAATTCCATCCTTCGTTTTTCCATGTATATTAAGTAATGTACCAATCAAGCTCTCACATACATTTTTCTCAATGTGCATGACATCTAAGATGTGATGAATGTGTAGGTCTTTCAAATAAGGTAATTCCCAAAATATTGATTTTTTTATTCCAACAATCATGATCTATTGATTTAGTAACATTTTCCTTTTCACCCATTTTATTAGTTGATCTCTTTTGTTTCCCTACATTAGTGAGTATTCGTTTTTCATCTTTCCATATTGTTTGAATGTCATACCATTCAATTTTCTTAATATCTCAACACCTTGCAAAGGTCTTGGTGTATGATCATGATCTTCATCACCATCAAAAGGTTTCTTTTGGTATCTAAACTTGTGTCTAGATGGAAAAAATATTCTATGTCTTCTATAAGACATCTTTCGACTGTGAATAAGATAAGTCATAGAAATTCCATCACTACAAATAGGGCATCTCATATCACCTTTTGTTGCATGCCCAAATAAGTTCCCATAGGCAAAAAAATCATTAATTATCCATAAAAGGACCCTTCTCAACTTAAAGTATTCTTCTTTATATGCATCGTAAACATTTACACCATCATTCCATAACCTTTTTACATCATCTATCAAAGGTTGTAAATATACATCAATATCAACTCTGGGTTGTTTCGGTCCTGAGATCAATAATGTTAACACCATGAATTTTCCTTTCTTACACAACTAGGGAAAAAGGTTGTATGTTACCATAATTACTGGCCAAAATCTATATCTACTACTAAAAGAACTGTGTGGATTAATTCCATCAACAACAATGGCAAGATGAAGATTGTGCAAATCAGATGCAAATTGAGGGGATAAATTATCTATTACTTTCCAATTTGGAGAATCATAAGGATGATGTAGCATCACATCATTAGATCAGTTATCAGAATGTCAAGTCAATATCTTTGATGTCTCTTTACTTTTGAACAACCTTTGAAAGTGAGGAATCAAAGGAAAGTACCAAAGAACCTTTATGGGCATGCTTTTCTTAGGTGCTGTCTCATTTGTAGCATGCTTCCATCTTGATTCTTTACACATCGGAAAATCATCTAATATTTTACATTCTTTTCTATAAAGAATGTAATCATTTGGACAAGCATGAATCTTATGATATTCCATGCCAAATTGACTAAGATATTTCTTCACTTCATACATTGAAGATGACAATTCATTACCCTCAGGAAACATATCTATTAGTACATTTAGTAATTTTGTAAATCCTTTGTCAGAAAAACCATTTTTTGCCTTCACATTGTACAAATGAACCAATCTTGACATTTTAGTGTATTTCATGCACTCTAGATACAATAGTTTTTTGGCATCTTTTATAAGTTTTTTAAAGGTTTTGGGATCATCCTCATGTATTTCATCCTCAATAGCATGAAACATATTTTTTGTCCGTACATTCTGATAAAATATAAATAATCTACTCACATTCTGATTATCTCTTTCCCATGAGTATTATCAATATTTTCTCCATGATAATACCAACATTTATAACTCAAAAGAATACCATTACGATTAAGGTGATACTTAACCTCGTCAACATCATGAAATTTTTCATTTTTACATTTAACACATGGGCATCAAATCATACTAATTTTATTATTACTATTTTTACGCGCAAATTCCTAAAAACTTTCAATTCCTTAAATGTGGTTCTGCCCAATTCTACACTTTGACATCTAATATTTGTCAATTTTCTATTAATGACATTAAGCATATTAAATATGTATCCAACTAATATATTTTAGATATTATTATATATAAATTCTCTAATTATTAGAATATCTATCAAAACATCATATAAAAATAAATACATAAAAATCAAACAATTAATGAACTCATAATAACATTAACAAATATATAATATATAATAATTTATATATATATAAATGCATGCAGTTAATAATAATAAATATTAATAAACTCATTATACATTATATATATATATATATATATATATATATATATATATTCATATACATGTAAATAATTTTAAAAATATTTAAGTTTAAAATAAATTAATATATATCCAAAACCTAAATACATAAAATTATTAAAATAAATAAATGAATAAAATACCTTCTCTTCTAAGTTTGAATAAAAATACACAACCTACATAACATAAAAATCTATACACATAATATACATTAAAATAAAACAAATATGAATACTAAGTGTAAAATAATTCATAGAAATATCTCGAGCGTAAATGAAGTCACAAAATGAAAGAAATGAAGAAAAAAAGGTGTTTGGTAAGTGAGAAAGTGAAGGAAAATAAGTATAATTGTTTTGAGTATTATGCTAAAAAAATAGTGGATCTAGAAGAGAAATTGGTGAGGAATAAAACCAACTAAACGTCACCGAAATTGGTGATTGGAAGTGGCCAGAAAATGAGAAAGAGTAGGAGGTGGATGGTCAATTTTCCGATCACCTACAACCACTAATTTTAGCACTATTTAGTAGGTTTTCTTCCTCTCCAAATTATATTCCAGATCCTCTATTGTTTTGAGTGAAATACTCAAATTTTTATACCTATTTTCTCACTTACAAAACACCATTTTTTCTTCATTTCCTTCGTTTTGTCACTTAATTTACTCTTGTATGTATTTATATTAATCCTACACACTTATTATTCACTTTGCATTATTTTATGTGTATAAATTTTGTATTATGTATGTTATTATTTTTATTATATAGATTTTGTATAAGTATTTCATAATAAAATAAATTTATATATATATATATATGACTATGATTTAAGGTTAGTGTTTAATTTATTTATTTATGTTAAAATGAAATGGGAAAGACATGATTCAACAATATGATGCTCATTAAAATATCTGTGATATGAAGTAGTGTAGTTATTTAAAAAAATCTTAATAATCACAAAATTATTATATAAATTTATATGTCATTGAATACAGGTTCTTAAGTAGAATAGAAAATAAGTAAAATATGTAAAGTCAGTTCAACCTGTACACCGAATTTGAATTTTTAAGTCTTTCTATTTAAAGTCATTTCAATGAACCAACTTTAACCGATTTTAAATTGATTTATAGTCTATTTTTAACCGATTTTAAAGCCCGTTTTTGTAGTAGTGGGTGTGTAGTTTACTTAATAGAGGAATGCATGCTAGGTTAGATTTAATTGATCATGTAATTGGTTGGTAATTATTTTAAGGAAATTTTAGTGATTCACATGCTTAGAAAAATAGGAGATTAAGTTTTCTAGGTTCTTTTCTCATATATCTTCGTAGTGGTTGAAGTTTTGATTTGATAATTAGTTGTCATTTATTTTTCAGTTTTTATAATGTACCATTGTCCAAATAATATTCATAATAATTATATTAGTACTCAGCTATATGTTACACAACTCCTTGTGGGATCGATATTTGTACTTAGGTACATTATATTACTCACACGACTTATATATTTGTAGTTAGAATGCCAATTTTTTGGAGCCGTTGTGTAGGAGTTTAGCACTTGTAACAAATACCAATAGCAATTATCATTATACTAGTTTAAGCCTTTTAATTTTTTTTAGGGCTTCTATTGTATGCCCAAGTTGACAGGTGAAAATCTTGTTCCTTTTGATCCAAAAATAGAGAGAATCTTCATTTTCTTATAAAGGGAACGGTTAGCATAAGATCAATAAGGGGTTATGATATAATAAGGGGATTAACGACCTATAGTTGTCCCCAAACCTTTAAAGCATATTTCAATCACACAAGTAGATGGGGCCTAATCATCTATTAATAGATCAAGAATCAATACTAACAATTTCAAACTCAAGCCAAGTGTCACTCAGATGTTGTAGGCAATTCACCTTCGTTTGTTTTCTTTCTCCCTAATAGACAAAGCTAAGGCTTGATTACAGTCACTACCCGTTGGGTTAATCACTATATGGGATCAATTGGTTCAGAAATTCTTAACAAAGTACTTCCACCTTCAATGATAGCTAAGTTCAAAAATAGAGGTGAAACAACAATATGACAACAGGTGCCTTAGCATCCTCTCAATTTGAAGAAAAAATTTATTACTTATGTTAAATATAAACGTCATATAAATATTGTAAAAAAAATTAATTTCCACACCTTTATCACATATTATTTCTATACATCCACTTTTTTTATTTTGTCTTAGAAGCTCATCTAGTTGTGAAAATCATGCTATTAATTAATAAATTTCATTATTTACAATATTTAGCCCAAAAATAACTTTTTTATGTTTTACTTTTATACTTCTAAAAATATTTTATATTCATATTTAACCTATAAAATTAATTTGTTACAAAAATATTTTCCTACTAACTTTATCCTCATTTTTCTATAATTTATGCATTAATCACTATTTTATTTTTTCATCTTTCAATCCATTTTTATATTATTGTTTATAGTTTTTTAATAATATTTTTTGGAATATGGTTTACTATATAAACTTCTATTCATATTGATTGAAATATGTAATTTAAAATTGTAATTTACTTATATATTTTAAATTTAAATTATTTAATATGTTTTTCATTGTTAAATTTATATATAATAAAATAACAAATTTTGGCCCCCTAATCATTGCAATGTTGGTTACGTCCGTGCTTAGAAACAACATCACAAATTTTCAACAATTTGGAGAGAAACCACTTTATGAAGCTTGGGAACTTTATAAAGAGTTGTTAAGAAGATGCTCACACCATGGTCTTCCTACTTTGTTGCAAGTGTAAACATTCTATAATGAATTAATGGGGCAACCAAGGACAATAATTGATGCTACAGCTGCGAGAACTTTAATGAGTAAAATTGAAGAGGAAGATATTGTAACACTTGATGAGATGGAATCAAACTATTTATCATGACAAGTGGAGAGGCTCAACACAAAGAGAGCGGTTGGAGCAATAGATGTAGACACTATAGCGGCATTGCAAGCTCAAAAAAATGTCTTGCTATTGGGTTTAACGAAGAAGTTGGATTGTGGTAGTGTGGGGATAAATATGGTACAAGGTACATTCATGGTGTGTGATTATTACAATGGGCCTCATTCTATGGAGGCATGTGGGAAACTTTGTGAAGTAAACTCTGTCAACAATCAAAATTACCAAGCAAACCCGTACTCTAACACATACAATCCAAAAAGGAGAAACCACCCAAATTTCTCTTGGAATAATAACAAAAATCAAGGTGGTGAACAATTCAACCATTAACCCCTCGCACTACTAGGTTTTCAAAAACCAAAACATCCGTAAGACTAGGAGAAGAACTCCTAGTGAGGATAACACAATGTTTTAATAGGAATGGTGAAAGACTTCATCCATTCAATAAATACAAAAGGGGATTGCATAGAATTCACTCATTTGGCTTCTATCCAAAATTTGGAAATCCAAATAGGGAAACTAGCTCAAACCTTTAGTCAAAATCCTCAAGATAATCTTCTAAGCAACACAAAAGTAAACCTAAAAATAGAGGGGAAGGAGTATTGTAAAGCAACAATTTTGAGGAGTGAAAAAACTTAAGAAGAAAAGTAGGAAGCTAAAAAGGATGAGTTTCTCATTAGATCAATCCCAAAAATTTTGACACCTACCATATGGCTTCGATTCTGACGTCAAGCTTAAGTTTCTAATCCCGTATTCTTTAGGATTAACCTCAAGTGTTGAGAGAAGCTTGGAAAATCAGATATTTTATGTTCAAAAACTTCACCCTAAACTCTCTAACATCTTTCACACATAAAACATGGAAAGGACTCATGCTGGAAGGCATTCGAAGTTGGCTAAAAAAAAGCCAAGGTGAGTTAAAAGGATGCCTCACCAGTCCTTGAGGAGATCAGAATTTGAGATGACCTTTACCATCAAGAAATACCTCGTCAACTTCTAGAGAAAAGAAAAGAGCTCAAGGAAGCTAGAAAAGAGAATAGGACACTATGGTCCTAATTAGGGAGAAAGACCGTGGATGATCAAGCAGCCGACCTAGCTAATAAAACATAGTAGGTCAAGCTCAGGCCTAACCACACCAGATAGAGCAAGAAGATGAAAGGAACCCTGATTCTAGCTCGATGAGACCCAGTGATGAACAATGGATTTAGGATTGGAAAATTTTTGAGGTGTGATTTCAAGGGCTAGAGGAGGCCAACAAGAAGTAATTGTGTATCTCCCCCTTTTTCCACGAGATAGAGAATGACGAGCTACCAATCAAGTTTAACGCTCCTAAATGCTCTAACTATTTTGGGACAAAAGACCAAGTAACACATATGCAGCACTTCAAAACATCCATGGCTTCTATGAGCCTAACCCAAGGAAAGAGATATTCCATGATGTGCAAACTATTTACGACCACTGATTTGTGCTTAAATAGCACTAAAATTACCATGATTTAATATACTTTAATTGATTAAATAGATTTATATTTATATGATTTTATCATATTTTTATATAAATTTTTATTTTCATAATCACCGATATTTTTATTGTTTTTTGGTATTTTTGTTCAAAAATAACTTATTCTCCCCATTGTAAAAATCACCCCTCAAATCCCTTAAAATCACAAACTTCTCTCTCTCTCTCTCTAGTTCTTAGTTTTTTAGTTTTAAAGTTCTTCTCTTTTTGAGAAGAACTAGTTATGATTTTACATATTTCTAGTTTTTGATTTAGTAAACAAAAATGCAAATCTGTTTCGAGGTTTTCCAACAACAGAATTAGGATCAAAGTTATGTATAGATTCTTTTGATATATAATTTTAAAATGAATTCTTTATATTTATTTTTTATGTTTTATTTTTATATGTTATGTTTAATTTGTCTGTGATTAAATTTAACATGACTGTCTGTCTGTAAATATGATATAATAATAACGTTGTTATGCTTGCGAAATATTAAATAGGTAAAAGATATCTATAAAATAAATTAATTTTTTTATTCAATATTTTATATTAAGTATGTTATAGAGAAATATATTATTTTTCATTACAAACTTAAATCTAAAAATTAGATTTTAAGGTTTAATTATCTGGTATGATTTAAAGTAGTGCTCTTTTATTTGTTGGCACAATCACCTAGTAGTTAGAGTGAAGCTCTATTTCAAAACCTTTTTAGGAACTATTATTCAAAAATGTATTGACAACATATTTTCAGTAATGGTTTTAAAACTCAAAAGATAGTACTCATATAATTAAATTCTTAGGTTTAATTTGGACACCTTGAATAAAGTTTAAAATGTTTAACCCCACCAAATGTGGCATTTAAATGATTCATTTTCAATCTCTTAGAAAAAAGAATTAATTTAATTAACCAAATTGATTATCAACCTCACCCATAGGTGTTAATTGATTTTTTTAATTAACAAAGAATATATAACCCCACCAAAGGTGGTATTCGTATAAAAAGAGAGACTCAATTTTTATAAATTTATATCTTTAATAATATAAATAATATGAACAAACATAATTAACTTAATTATTATATTCATAAATACTTCATTGTTGTGAATGATAAAAATTTGCATTATTGTTTATTGAATTCATATATATGTTTTTTTATGTTATTAGATTAGAAAAGTCAAATCGAAATATCGTGATAGGATGTTTAGGATTTAATTTCGTTTTTAGGAGTTTGAATAATAAATTAAAAACCACATATATTCCTTCATTAGATCGACCTTGGGAGTATACTTTTCATTTTCTATAAAATGATTCATGTACTTGCAAAAGTTTTACAAATATAAAACCAAAGTATCTACAAGATCAGTATTGCTAACCCAATGCTGGTCTTGTCATCATCAACCACCCTCTATAAAGGTGCTCAGAAATGGTTTAACAACTTGGCACCCTGATCCATAACCTCATTTCGTTAGTTTGCCAAGCTATTCATCATGAACTTTTCTTGCAACAAGCCTTTGAGAAAAGAATCACACCACCTTTTCTCTATTATTGAGGAAGGAGGAGAATCCACTGAGGAATACATGAAACGATTTAGGGAGGAAAAATTAGAAATCTTTGATTGTCCTAGCTCCATTGCCATAGTGGCTTTTAGATGAGGTCTCTTGAAGAATTATGATATATTTGTGGAATTAACCAAGACTGTGTTTAGTACTCTAGAAGAAGCTTATGGAAAGGCAAGGAAGTTTGTCAAATTGGAGAGAGAACTTGGGAAGGTAAAAAGCCAACATGCTAACCACAAGAGGATGAAAGATAAGGAAAAGAGAAGGATGAGCCCAAACAGGGCACAACAAAACAAGAAAAGCAAGCATTTTGCACTAAATAATAGAGGACCCACACCATGGTCAAGAAATAGAGGACCTTGGGGGAGGTCACTCTCTCCTATTAGAGGGCCCTATTTGAGAGTAAACCTGGCTCAAGCTATACAAAGGATGTAGGAAGAACCCAATGTCAGGTGGCCACCAAAGATGAAATCCCCACTTAGGGACACATCTAAATGGTGTGCCTTCCATAAGGATGTGAGCCATAAAATGAGGGATTTCCAGCACTTAAAAATGGAGATGGAAGAATTGTTAGCAATGGAATACTTGAAGGACCTCATCATAGGAGATCAGAAAAATTAACAAAACAAGGAAGAGATGCCCAAAGAAACAAACTCGTTAGACAGTATGAGGGAGCACCATAAGGAGACCAATATCAAATCTATACACACCATACATAGAGGGCCTAGGATCTATAGAGTCTCAAATAACTCACGCAAAAGGTTTACTAGAGAATTATGCAACACTTTTTATATATACACCTTAGACAAAAGAAAGCCTACTATAGAAATTATTTTCAGTGAAAAGGACGAGACCTCGACCCATCATGAGAACGCCTTAGTGATCACTTTGAGAATTGGATCTTCTGATGTTTGTAGACTAATGATCGATACAAGGAGTTTGGTTGAACTCATTTTCTTGACCACCGCCAGTGCTTTAGGAGTAAAAGACCTTGACATTGTCAAGATAGAGCTCGCTCTCATGGGATCCAACAACAGTACTACCTATGCCAAAGGAACGGTTGTGCTACCTATTATGGCAAAATGAGTGATAATAATGACTAATTTTGTAATCATCGATGCTCCAACTCACTACAATGCCATCATGGGAAGGCCTTGGATATATAAAATGAGAGCAGTTCCATCCACCCTCTATCAAGTAATCAAATTTCCCATTGATGAGGGCCTAAAAGAGATCAAGGGAGACTAGGAGAAGGCCAAAAGCTGCTATAACACTACTATGAAAGAAATTTCCCCCAAGTAGTAATTACCGAGAGGTCTCCCTTAATAGACCAAAAATAAAAGGCCTGATGATCTTAATCAACTTAAATAGTGTAAGAGACATCTCAATGGAATTTGAAGGTGATAGCTAACCATTAAAATTGGGGGGGGGGGGACTTAACGATGGAACTGGAAGAACAACTCTCACAATTCCTAAGATTTAACACATATGTCTTTGCATAAACCCCTATTGATATGCCTAGGATTGATCTAGAAGTCATGACATACTGATTAAATGTCAATCCATAGGATAGACCCATTTAGTATCGAAAAAGAAAATTCCCAAGAGAAAAGAATAAGATAATCAAGAACCATCTAGAAGCCCTTAAAGAAGCTAGGGTCATAAGAGAAGTCTACTCTTCATGGCTATCAAATGTGGTCCTGGTCAAGAAATCATATGGGTTATCTCGCACATGTGTGGGCTTCACAGATTTAAATGAAACATGTCTCAAGGATTGCTTCCCCTCCCAAGTCTTGATCAACTAGTAGATGCCTTTATCGAATTTAGGCTGATGAGTTTTCTGGATGCATACTCTAAGTACCACAAATTCAAAATGCACCCTCAAGATAAGGAGAAAACGTGAAATGCATATTTGGTGTTGTGATGGGAAAATTCCTAAGGTACCTTGTGTTTGCCTGAGGGATTGAGGCCAACCAATATAAAATATATGCCTTCATTAATATGAAGCCATCTTCCCACCTTAAGGGAATCCAATAACTAAATGATAGGATAGTAGCACTGAATAGGTTCATCTCTATATGCACCGATAAATGTATGCCTTTCATCAAAATGTTAAGAAATGGCACATTAGTCTTTTGGGATGAGAGCTGTAATAGAGCCTTTGAAGAAATCAAGAAGTATTTGAGCAATCCCTGTCTTAGCTAGCCCTCACCTAGGTGAGGTTCTGTACTTGTATTTGGCTGCAACCTCCCGTATATGCAGTGCCGTAATTTTGGCTGAAAAAGTTAAGATTAAGCACCATGTCTACTATGTCAACCAAGTTCTGATAGATGCCTAAAGCAAGTATCCAACAATTGACAAATTAACATTCACTCTCAAAGTTAGTGTGTGAAGGTTTAGGCATTACTGTGGCTCATACACAATTGTAGTGCTCACTTCTCACCCACTCAAAAGTTTCCTGACAAGGCCAGATGTAGTAGGAAGGCTAGCATAGATTGTCATAGAGTTGGGAGAATACAATATTAAATACATGGCTAGAATAGCCATCAAAAGGCAAGCGGTGGCTGAGTTTGTGGTTGAGTTCAATGAGAGGTCAAAAGTCATCAACAAGAAGTAAAAAAGGGTGTGTGAGGTAGATCAAAAAGTGACTCTAATTTGGTAGGTGTTTGTTGATGGAGTGTACAACTTCAATAATATAGGACTAGGGGTAGTCATAGTAGACCATACCAATAGTTGTTTTGAGTACATAGTAAAACTTGATTTTCAAGAAACTAATAACGTGGTAGAATATGAGGCAGCTATATTTGGGGCTATAACCTCAAAGAAACTGGGAACAAATTTGGTCACGTTACACAACAATTCTAAGCTATTGTTCAACCAATATTTTAGGACATTTGATACTAGAGATAGCAAGATGAAGGGGTACTTATAGAGATTAAAAAAGGATTGCTTCATATAGATGCTTTAGACATTTTGGCATCGGTACGAAAGACCAAGCATAATCGAGAGGTGACGGTAACAATCCTGGCAGAGGCATCATTAGAGAGGGTGGAAAGAGGGGATATGTGTGTGGATGCCCTCACTATCCCATGGCTCACCCCAATCCATAACTTCCTGGAAATAGCAACTCCACAAAAGAAATCAGAGCCAATGAAGGGGAGTACACGATAGAATCACAGAGACTGTATGGGAAAACTTTACTTGGTCTAGGGATTTTATGCATAACCAAGGAAGGGTTTGAAAGGTTGATGTATAAAGCACATGAGAGAGACTACAATTCACATTCAAGAGGGAGAAGGTTATCACAATGGATTATGAGATAAGGCTATTATTGGTCCACTATACTCGCGGATTGCACAAAATATACCTAGACATGCAATAAATGCCAAAGGTTTTATCCCTTATCACACACTCCCCCAAGTGTCATGAAGGGGGTGGTAAATCCTTAACCCTTTCTACAAATGTGGTCTTGACATAGTAGGACCCATATCCATAGGAAATGGTTCAAAGAAGATTCTACTTATGGCTACTGATACTTTTCAAAATGGATCGAAGTAGAACCTCTAGGTAGAATACTGCAAAAAAAGGTGATTTAGTTTATATGGAAGCCCATAATATTCTGTTTCAACCTACCTAGAAATCTCGTCATGAATCATGGGAGGCAATTTGTAGGATAAGTATCAAATAATTTTCCCTTAAGTACAACATTAAGATGTTTCACTCCACGCCATATTATCCTCAAGCCAATGGTCAGGTATAATCTTCCAATAAACTAATCATTAGCCTATTAAAGAAAAGGCTAGAAAATGAAAAAGGGAGATGGGGGAAGAGCTACCTAACACATTGTGGGCTGTCAGGACTACCCCTCAGGGAAGCACTAATGAGACCTTTTTTTCCTAATTTATGAGACTGAAGTTGTGATACCAACTGAGGTCATAATACCTATTACCGGGTCAATTTTAACAAAAGAACAAAACAAGGTAAGTAAAGCAACTAAACTTACCCTCGCAGAGGAAAAAAGGAATGAAGCTCTAAGAAGGATGATCGAGCAAAAGATGAGGGTATCAGATTATTACAATAGGATTGTGCGTTTCAAAACATTTTCTAGGGGAGATTGGGTCCTTAGAAGGGTTTTCCCTAACAAGAGAGAGTGGATGGTTGGGATAATGGGCGCTAATTCATAATAACCATACCAAATAACTAAAACAATGCTAAGAGGGGCTTATCTATTAAAAAGCATTGAAGGAATTGAGGAGGGTATAAGCTGGAATGCCATACTTGAAGAAATATGACTTTTAAGTATTAATAATTTTCCATTTTCATGTAATACCTGCACAAGCATATTAATGGAATTACATCCCCATTAAAATGGTTCTTTTTATTGAAGGTCCCCACCATCTCTACATTATGGGTTGATCACCTTGATTAAGAACTAGGTAGAGCGCGTGAAATATGCAAGTCATGAGTTGTCCACCTCAGTCAGGAATAGGGTCGACACTCTAAGATTGAAGGGAAAGATGAGCGCCTCGGTCAGGAACCAGGTAAAGTTACATCTATACGTCATAGGCTGATCACCTCGGTTAAGAACCAAGTAGAGCACCTTGACACATGCAATTCATATGTTGTTCACCTCGGTCAGGAATTGTTAAGTGCTCAAAAAGTACTAAAATTATCATGATTTTATGCACGTTAATTGATTAAAAATATATATATTTATATGATTTTATCATATATTTATATAAATCCGTCTTTTCGAAATCACTGGTATTTTTATTATTTTTTAGGTATTTTCGCTTAAAAAGTAACTTAAAGACTCAAAGAAAAATACCAGAGGCAATACATCGTAAATATATTCATAAATTAAATGAGGAAAGGTCAACAAATATGAAAAAATTGGACAAAATGGGTTAAAAGGGTAAAAAATATCAAAAAAGAGAAAATCGCGCACGCAGTCGCCCAGCAGCGATTGAATCCATATCTATGTTTATTTGTTTTATGTTATTAGATTAGGAAGCAAAAAAAACCCAAAATATCATGATAGAATGTTTAGAATTTAACTTCATTTTCAAAAGTTTGAATAATAAATTAAAAGACACATATATTCCTTCCTTAGATTGGCCTTGAGAGTATATTTTTCATTTTCTATAAAATGATTTGTACACTTGTGAGTGTTTTACAAATATAAAACCAAAGTATTTGCAAGATCAGCAATGCCGGTCTTGCTCATCACACACCATATAGTAATTAACTTAATTACACTCTCATGTTAATTAGATTGCATACTACTCATTAAGTTGATCAATTATATATCACACATATAAGAATCATACATCTCTATCTAGAAGCTATGCATATTATTTAATCAAAACAAATAATTAAATAATTGTTTCAAATATTTTTGATTGCCTCTATAGATCAATTAATGGCCAAATTAATTAATGACATAAAAATTAAATTAAATGATAGAATTGAATGCAATAACAATTGTGGTAAAATATTAATTATCACATGTAGAAAATTGGGTTCATAAGACCCTTAGATTAACAAATTAGCTATACATAATTATGTTCTTAAAGCTTAGGTTTTTCTTAAAGAAAGATAATATAATTGATAAAGAAAGAAGAAGAAGAAGAAGAAGAGATACACTCTATTTATTGATTTGTAACACTTAATTTATTGATTTGTAGCACTCAATTTATTGATTTGTAGCACTAATCTTCTCTTGAATCCTTCACAAAGTTGTCTCCTTTAATCTCTCCTTGAAATTTTCTTTTCTTGGGAGTTACTAGGGTCTATAATCTTAATTGTATCTTCATATGACCTCCCTATGGTGCTTTAAATAGGTAGAAATTAATCCTCATTAGATTAGGTATCATATTACTTTGATCTAAAGACTAAGATTTAAAGTTGAGATTTAATTTTGTGCTGATGTGTTTTGCTCCTCATCACTCAATCGATCGGTTCATTTATTTTTTTGATTGATGCAGTAATAAAAATTCGATCAGTCATGTTCCTAGTAGATTAATTCTATGTTTACCCTCATTTTCGCCTATTGTTTTATCTATTTGATATTTTTTATCTACATTTACATAATTAAACTCAAATTATATTTTTTCATGTTATTTTAATACATAATAAGGTAAATAAAAGGCGAAATAAATCTAATTTTGTATAGTTAACAATGGGGCACTTTTTTGTAGATGTGGGACACGTTTTTTTTTTTTTTTTGGTTGAAGCAGATAACTCATTTTTGTTGATGAGGTGCACTCATTTTTATTGATGTTGGGAATACATTTTTTGTTGATGTGGGCGCTTATTTTGTTTAAGTTGGACACATTTTTTGTTGTTTCAAGTTGGGCATTTTTTGTTAATGTGAGGCACCCATTTTTGTTGAGATATGGACTGCATATGTTCACTCAGCACTTAGTGACCATGGGACTCTTCAGGAAATACTTAGATACTTTTGTAAACTTTTCAGGAGTTGGACGATAGACCAGGAAAACTCAGCCCCAGTTACCAAAGATGATCACGTCATCACCCCACGATGCGGATCTAAGAAAGTTTCGAAAAGCACCCAATGGAACGAGCAATGGGAAAGGTAAGATCAAATGTGGGTGGTACAAGATGATAGATGGACTATGGCATGATCGAAGATGATCGATCTACTGGTCAATTGGTTAGTTGGCCTTTGGAGTCCACTATCCCCAACTCCCTTCTGGTCTAAGCATGCAATCAGAGTACATAGGGAGGTTAGGTGTAGTTGCAGATTTTTCATGACTTTTGTAGCTGATAACTTGGTTTTTAGTGGCATGAAACAAGCTTGAGACCATGAGCTTTCTAATTATGTTCATTTCCTGAATCCAACCTCTTGATTGTGAGATACGAGCAGTCAAAGTTGCAAGGGTCAACTGTCACTTCAAATTAGGGATTTGTGGACTATACTTGTCAGCTAATTGCTTGGTCAGTCTAACAGCTAGTTGGGAGACCAGCTATTGAAAGCCCCACAGCTTAATGACCTCAAAATCGATCTTGGATCTCCAAGAGTTGGTCTAAATCATGGTGAATCGAGTAAATTTGTGCTGTATATTCCTGGGGTTGTTTTTGCTTACTAGAATTGAAGATTTTGTAGCCACTTCTCTACTAGTAGGTGTAGGTCCACGCAAGATATATATAGTCCAAATTTTGGTGGTAAGTAACTCATACAATGAGCTTTTCATCCACTATCTTAGATTTCTTATATGATTCATAGATTTGTAGATATGATCAAAACAGTTAGTCATTGATGTGAGAGGATGCTCGGTAGTTGTGGCTGGTCTACTCGTTGACATTTTGATAGGAATTGATCACTAGCAATCGCACCTAGCAACAATCTATTTGTCACTTTCCTCAAGGATTGTTGTCTAATGACTGGTAGTTCTACTCTACTAGCACAATGACATGTTCTTAGTGTAACTTTGTCCAGATTCCTATGCTTACTACTCCTCTACGAGCTTCAATTTTTGTTGCTGATTCATTTTTTTTTTAGTTCCTTGGTATGCATGTTTCCAAGTTTGAAAATAATTTTTTAAAATATGGTCTTCTCTTCTTGAAAATAATTTTGAGTGTATGGATTAGCTACTCAAGAGATAGTGCCCTACTTTGTGGAGTGGTATACTCATCTACTCATACGGTAGGGCCCTACTCTGTAGGTGGTCTACTCATGAGGTAGTTCCCTTACTTGGAAAACTTTCTAAGTTTGTCAAGCAATGAGTATTTTCTGCATTCCAATCAATACCGTCCAACTTTTTTGCCGAGGAATTTGTGTGATTGACTTATCTAATCATAAACCTTACATCTCTGGAAATGTACCATGATCTTTTTGGTGGTCTCATACGAGTTCTTAATATCTAGTGGTTAAGTCCCCGAATATGAAGGAGGTAGTACCTCGCTTCTTCCTGCAGTAAGCTTACCCAAGTGCCAATGCCGGCCAATAAATAATAGAGAAGATCTAACAAAAAACTTCAAAATGTATAAGATAATATCATAAGAGTCATATTTATAAAAATAAGTTATAATCAAGTTAAAAATACATGATTTAATTCTCATTTGTATTTAACATCTAGAAAAATGATAGTATGTATGATTAAAACAAAAATGTTGGTTAAACTCATCTAAAATGCAAAATGAAATATAGCCAAATATATATATATATACAAAAAGTCTTTTTACATTAAGTTGTTGTAAAACAAAAACTAACGTGGCAATTTATTTATTGTTGGTTAAGAAAAACAAAGTCTAAATTATCATAATTAATAATAGGTTGTTGCATCAGTTGTTGTGATGTAAAACAACAACTAAATATATATAAAAGTGATATTGTCGTGAAGGAAAAAATCTTTTTATACAATTGAATATGACAGTTGATTATATATTGTAAAAATTTGCCAACTATTTTAACCCATAATTACCAATAGTAACAGTTGTGATTGCACCATAATTTATTGCATAAAAGTTCTCATGATGCATCATGTTATTTGTGGAACTTTACTTGCATAAAAATATTTAAAAACAATAAAAATAACATAAAATTTATAATTATAAAATTGTATCTCTTATATACATCTTATACATTTTATTATTAAAAAAATTTAGTATATTATATTATTTTAAATACCATCTAACGATGTTTAAATTGAACTATAGATGCTTAAACTCGTTTAATATTGAATGTCATTCTATTAATTTGTTCAATATTATTGAGATTCTAACTTTGTTTTTATAAATTGTAGAAATATTATTTATTTATTTATAGGTAATTTATCATGTTTTACATGTTCTTTGAACATTAAATTTTAACAAAAATGTGTTTTTATAACTTAATAAATACATTGATTAATATGATATAATTTAAGGAAGTAATTCATTTATTTTATTTTTGATGTGTCACTTTGTGTGATACTAGTTGGTAAATAAGTTGATAAAAAATTCATATTTTATATAATAAGAGTTTATATTTTTATTCACTTATTTATCATTTATTAGGAAAACAAACATTAACATATTAAAAATATAAACATAAGAATTTAACTCATAAATTACTTAGTTAATGTTAATAAATCTCATTATTACTTTATCCTTATTTTATATTTAGAATTTATGTTAACATATATAACAATTTATTCCATAAACTACTAAAAATTTAATAACTTAAAATATCTTTTAAGAGATGAAATTTCATTAATGAGTTCGTAATTATATAATTCATATATTTTAATTTTATAGTATTTTAGTTGAGTTTTATTATTTTTATAATTTAAAAATATGATTAATTAATTTTTATAAAAATTTAAGTTTTTTAAAACTAAAATAAAAATTATATATTTTATTAATTAAAAAAATATCATTTCCTCGTTACCTTTCTCTCCCCCTTCCTCTCTATCCTTTGTTGTCCCACTTTCTACTATTTATCTATCTTTCATTCTTTCTCTCTACTCCATCTCTCATCTATGTTATATTAATAAAAAATAAAAATAAGAGTAATCTATAGTGAGTAGCGGAGAGAAAATGATTTGGAGAGAAAAAAATAGAGAAAAGATGGAAAGAGAAAAAGAATGAGTGAGAGAAAATATGTATATATTAGGGAAAAATAAAGAAAAAAAAAAGATATTTTTTATTAGTAAAATATATAATTTTTATTTTATGATTATTCAAAAAAATTAGTTTTTTAAAAATAAAATAAAAATTATATATTTTATTTATTAAAAATATTAAAAAAATGTCATTTCCTTCCTCTCGTTATTCCATTGTTCTTCGACTTTCTACTATTTCTCTGCCTCTTTTCTCATCTATGTTATATTAATAAAAAATAAAAAAAAATAAAAGAAATAAAGAGTAAATAGAGTAGAGAAAATGAGTGCGAGAGAAATATATAAAGAAAGGATGGAAAGAGAAAAAGAATGAGTAGGAGAGAAAAAGAATGTAGAGGAAGAAAGAGAAATTATGTATATAATTTTTATTTTATTTCAAAAAAATTTAATTTAATATATTTTAAATTATATGAAATTTAATTAAGATTAAAGTATATATATAAACTAGATTTCCAAATAAGGCAACTTGGTTCACGTGTTCCCATTTAGTCCATATGAGAAAGCAAGATTATTCAGTGTCATCCTCTTTTCTATTCACTTATTTTCTTTTCAAGAAGAGGAAATGGAAGACATAGATTTATGAGATTGGAGGTAACAAAATAAGTAAATGAAGGAAACAAGTGATGGTGGAAGTCGCCCAGTTAGTGCCATGGTTTCTAGACTTGGATTCCATAGATTTGGAAAAACAAAGAAAATGATCAAAGAAGTTGACTCTTCCATAGTTGACTACCAACCACCATATTCTCTTTCAAAGTAAACTAAACAAAGTTCAAATAATTAAAGTTCCTAGATTTTCTTCGATGACATAAACAAAGTCAAAATTTAAACCAAAAAAACTACAAATGACCAATGTCGATTTGTTTATAAATAGAAACTAAACACCCCTAACTATACTACAGAAACTTCCTTCATAAAATTTTCCATGGATGAAAACAGAATAACCAAAATAACCCTTTTTTTTTGTCAAAAGCAGTAGGTAGGATTCAGATCCTTTCCAAACCCTCAAAAAAGAAAAGACAAGAAAAAACAATTACTAACCCAAACAATGCAAACGTACCGGGAAAAAAAATAGTTGTGAAGCATCAAAATCACATGTTCGTGAAACGGGTGAAAGTTTCAAGCATGGTAACAAAGATCAAGCATGTTAAACACAAAGCTTAGGAGGGTATCTTGCTTTGAAGACCAGACAACTCTATTAGAGACCATTAAAGCATGGTTCTGATTTCTCTTCCGAGAAGAGATTCAATATGAGCACCATAAAAGATAGGGATGGTTTAGTTGTATAAGGACTATGAGTATTGGTTATTTTCGTAGACAAAATATTTATCTGTAAATTTGTTTTTAGGTCTGTTATCAAGTCTATCAAGAAAAGTCAAACAAATGCTAAGTTCTAGATAATTGTACTTCAAGTATATCTATGATAACTACGGCACATAATATTACATTTATGCATTTAATAGCACATGCTTATAAATCTGAAATTATTTTTAATGCTAAAATATGGAATAAGATATGCTTAAAATATTAGATAAGATATACTCTAAATTATAGCTGGAATCTTTAGCATAAAAGATAGCATAAAATATATTTTAAAAGATATTAGATAAGATATACTCTAAATTATAGCTGAAATATTTAGCATAAAAGATAGCATAAAATCTATTTTAAAAGAATTCTTCTTTAAATACGAGTCTTCTTAATAAGTGAGTATTATTAGTCTTATTTGTAATAGAAAAGATATTTATCAATCATATAGGATTTTTCTTAATTAATGAGTATTATTAATCCTATTTGTAATAGAAAAGATATTTATCAATTATATAGGATTAAGAGTTTTAATTTTTCCTATAAATAAAACGCATTGCTCATTGTTTAAACCAACCACACAAGAGCATTATTCTATTCTTCTTGATTTCTCTCTCTTGTTTTACAAATATAAGATCATAATTCTTTAGGTTTCTTTATTTAGTTAATCTATCAAATATTGGTGGTTATGTTTGATTGATTAATAAGCCTAATTATTTTATGATATTTTGATAATATGTTTTTATAGCTTCTTCTTTATTTTTGTTCTTAAATAGTTAGATCAAATAATTGTTTTTGTCATATCATAGTTATTTGATTTGATTATTAATTTTTAAAAAAGTTATTTTTATTGAACTTGTGCTTGACCTTTTTGCTTTAAGATTTACTAGTTGATTTGATTTTAGTGTCGTGTGTTTTGAATCATCTAGTTACGATTATTTATTATTAAATCCGTTCTAGAACACACACGGGTACTTGTGTTTTTGTGCTAACCATTTTGTAGTTAATTTGGGAACGTATCTGATTGATGTGAAGCTTATTGGAATGTTAGTTTGGAAACCGCTCACGCTAATATTGGAAATTGTGAAAATAGAGTAGGGGATTGTAAGTTGGTGCATTGGGGCAGTATCCTAAGGAGAGTTCCATAAGACCGAGTTTGTACTTGAACATTTGATTTTCATAGTGGAAAGTTAGGTGGTTCAGTGGACCAATGGTTTTCCTCTTTGGTTATGGTTATGGCCTAGGTTGTTTCCATCTAAAAATATCTTGTGTTATTATTTTATTTTCACACATATTTTTACACATGATTGCATACCTAACCGCTTTGTTTAGGTTATCAAATAATAAATTGGTAAAAATTAAAAATAACCTATTCATCCCCCCTTTAGGTTAATTAGGTCTATATCTTATAAACTTTCAAGTTGGCTTTAGAAATGAAGAATTATTGGCTTTCAACTCTAGTAAGAACTTTCCTTGAAGTATCAATTCTCTCTTTTGTGGGATGAAAACACTATTGTAATAAGATCACTAAAATGCAAAAAATTAAATCGATAAGCATTAAACTCTACTCAAATCAATCAGTAAAAGCAACTATTCAAAGCTTGAACCTTCCTTTACAGATCTCATCGACATCTATCTTGTTAGAAATACTGAATGATTGTATTGTATTCTATATCTTATGGAATATACATGGTGTATTTATATAGGAGGTACAAGTAAACTAGATGTGCCTAAAGCCTATAACATGATATACATTAATAGCCCCCCTTAAACTCAAGGTGGATGTGAGACCAGCTTGAGGTTGTCAA
Organism: Hippophae gyantsensis; assembly: GCA_030763125.1. NCBI lineage: Eukaryota > Viridiplantae > Streptophyta > Magnoliopsida > Rosales > Elaeagnaceae > Hippophae > Hippophae gyantsensis. The sequence goes on from CM061032.1 coordinate 31,136,420, forward strand.
CCAAATTACCAGTGCATCCCTTAGGAAGTGCCTTGGTGAATTTATCTACAAGTTGATAATTGGAGGAGACGGGGAAAATCTTGAGAGCACTATGGACAAGATGAGAACGGATAAAGTGACAATTAATCTTGATGTGTTTATTTCGTTCATGGAAGATATCATTGTGAGCAATATGAATGACACTCTGATTGTCACAATAATCGGGAATAGTAGAGGATGTGGACACACCCAAATTCTTAAGAAGCCATCGTAGCCAAAAAAGCTCAGATGTGGTATCAGTAAGAGCACAATATTCTGCTTTAGTATTGGAGTGGGCCACGAAATTTAGTTTCTTACATCATTAAGAAATCAAAGAAGAACCAAGGAGAAAGCAATAACCTATAGTGGACCTGCGATCAGTGGGATCTGATAAGTGCTCAAAAAGCACTAAAATTACTATGATTTTATGCACATTAATTGATTAAAAATATATATATTTATATGTTTTATCATATATTTATATAAATTTGTCTTTTTCGGAATCATGGGTGTTTTTATTGTTTTTTAGGTATTTTCACTTAAAAACGTAACTTAAAGACTCAAAGAGGAATACTGAAAGCAATACATCACAAATATATTAATAAATAAATGGGGAAAGGTCAACAAATATGGAAAAATTGGACAAAATGGGTCAAAAGGGTGAAAAATGTCAAAAATGAGAAAATCGCGCCGCCGTGCCGCCCAGCCGCGCCGAGCCCCGCGCACGCCAGCGCCCAAACCCGCGCGTGCCAGCGCCCAGCCGCACATAGCACGCCCCACGTCCGCACGCGCCGCAGCCCATTTCGCCTCATTTTCGCGCGCAACCGCCCCCATGACGTCATGTTGATGTCATCAATGACCTCAACAATTGCACTCCACGTTTTCATCATTTTTTAACATTTTTTCACCCACTTTTTCTCTCCATCCTCACCTATAAATACCCCCCTTCTCTTCACTTCAAAACACATTCTCTTCTCTCTTTCTTTCTCTCTTTTCTTAGATTTTTTAGTTTTTCTTAGTTTTTAGCTTTTCTTAGTTAATTTCTCTTAGTTTTAGAGTTCTTCCCTTTTTGGGAAGAACTAGTTATGTTTTTGTAATTTATTAGCTTTTCGATTCAATAAATGGGAGTGCAAATTCCGCTTGGAGGTTTTCGGCACGGGAATAGCATCGAAGTTACGTAAGGATTTTATTTTCTTTCTGATTATTTTTTATGCTTTATTCTTACATGTTATATTTAATTTGTACGTGATTAAATTTAACTTTCTGTGTCGTTTATAAACATGATGTAATAATAACGTTGTTATGCTTATAAATATTAAATAGGTAAAAATCTCTAAAATGAATTGATTTTATTTTTATTCAAGATTTTATATTAAGAATGTTAGAGAGAAATATATTATTTTTCATTACAAACTTAAAAGCTGAAAATTAGATTTTAAGGTTTAGTTATCGGTCTAATTTAGAGTAGTGCTCTTTTATTTGTTGGTACAATCGTGCGGTAGTTAGAGTGAAGCTCTATTTCAAAAGTTTTTATAAGAATTATTATCTGAAAATGTATTGACAACATGTTTTCAGTAGTGGTTTTAAAACTTGAAAGTTAGTACTCGGATAACTAAATTCTTAGGTTTAATTTGGACACCTTGAATAAAGTTTAAATTGTCTAACCCCACCAAAGGTGGCATTTAAATGGTTCATTTTCAATCTCTTAGAAAAAGGAATTAATTTAATTAACCAAATTAGTTATCAACCCCACCCATAGGTGTTAATTGATTTGTTTAGTTAACAAAGAATATCTAACCCCACCAAAGGTGGTATTCATATAAAAAAGAGAGAATCAATAAATATCAATTCATATCTTTAATAACCTAAATAATACGAGCAAGTATAATTAACTTATTTATTATATCCATAAATACTCCACCATTATAAATGATAAAATTTGCATAAATATTTATTGAATCTGTATCTATGTTTATTTTTATGTAAGTAGATTAAAAACCACAAAACCCCAAAATATCGTGACAGGATGTTTAGGATTTAATTTCATTTTTAAAAGTTTGAATAATAAATTAAAAACCACATACATTCCTTCCTTAGATCGACCTTGGGTTATTAAGTTAATTATGCTTGCTCGTATTATTTAGGTTATTAAAGATATGAATTGATATTTATTGATTCTCTCTTTTTTATATGAATACCACCTTTGGTGGGGTTAGATATTCTTTGTTAACTAAACAAATCAATTAACACCTATCGGTGGGGTTGATAACTAATTTGGTTAATTAAATTAATTCCTTTTTCTAAGAGATTGAAAATGAACCATTTAAATGCCACCATAGGTGGGGTTAGACAATTTAAACTTTATTAAAGGTGTCCAAATTAAACCTAAGAATTTAGTTATCCGAGTACTAACTTTCAAGTTTTAAAACCACTACTGAAAACATGTTGTCAATACATTTTCAGATAATAATTCTTATAAAAACTTTTGAAATAGAGCTTCACTCTAACTACCGGGCGATTGTACCAACAAATAAAAGAGCACTACTCTAAATCAGACCGGATAACTAAACCTTAAAATCTAATTTTCAGTTTTAAGTTTGTAATGAAAAATAATATATTTCTCTCTAACATTCTTAATATAAAATCTTGAATAAAAATAAAATCAATTCATTTTAGAGATTTTTACCTATTTAATATTTCGCAAGCATAACAACGTTATTATTACATCATGTTTATAAACAGCCAGCAGAGTTAAATTTAATCACAGACAAATTAAATATAACATGTAAGAATAAAGCATAAAAAATAACTGTAAAGAAAATAAAATCCTTACGTAACTTCGATGCTATTCCCGTTCTTTGGAAAACCTCCAAGCAGAATTTGCACTCCCATTTATTGAATCGAAAAGCTAATAAATTACAAAAACATAACTAGTTCTTCCCAAAAAGGGAAGAACTCTAAAACTAAGAGAAATTAACTAAGAAAAGCTAAAAACTAAGAAAAACTAAAAAATCTAAGAAAAGAGAGAAAGAAAGAGAGAAGAGAATGTGTTTTGAAGTGAAGATAAGAGGGGTATTTATAGGTGAGGATGGAGAGAAAAAGTGGGTGAAAAAATGATGAAAACGTGGAGTGCAATTGCTGAGGTCATTGATGACGTCAGCATGATGTCATGGGGGCAGCTACGCGCGAAAATGGGGCGACATGGCAGCGGCGCGCGCGGGAGCACGAGAGACGTGTGCGGGCGCGCACGGGAGCACGAGAGACGTGTGCGGGCGCGCGTGGGAGCACGAGAGACGCGTGCGGGTGCGCGCGGGAGCACGAGAGACGCGTGCGGGCGCGCGCGGGAGCACGAGCGACGCGTGCGGGCACGCACGGAACTGGGACTAGGCGCGCGCTAATGCGCGCGGACGTGGGGCGTGCTGGGCGCTGGCGCGCGCGGGGCTCGGAGCGGCTGGGCGACTGGGCGGCGCGGCGGTGCGGCGGTGCGATTTTCTCCTTTTTGACATTTTTGACCCTTTTGACCCATTTTGTCCAATTTTTCCATATTTGTTTACCTTTCCCCATTTATTTATTAATATATTTGTGATGGATTGCTTCCAGTATTCCTCTTTGAGTCTTTAAGTTACGTTTTTAAGTGAAAATACCTGAAAAATAATAAAAACACCTATGATTCTGAAAAATACAAATTTATATAAATATATGATAAAACATATAAATATATATATTTTTAATCAATTAATGTGCATAAAATCATGGTAATTTTAGTGCTTTTTGAGCACTCATCACAATCCCCAACCAACTTCTTGCTAGTCCCTTAGCAAGAGAAGCGATAAAAACTAAAAATTAAACTATCCTAAATCACTTCCGTAGATTGACACGGTTGCATTTAGCCTATGCAACAAGTCTTTAAACCCCTAGGTTGCCCTAGTGGACGAGTTTGAGTCTCGTGAGGGTTTTCAGTAATGATACCCACAAACATTAAACTAAATGTAAAAAAAATTAAAAGAAATAATAACAGCAATCAACTTAAAAACTAAAATTACAACAAAATCAAAAATTAACTTTTAAGAATAAAAGAAAACAACATAACACCAAAATGTCTCATACTTTTTAATCTCCTTTACGATCATAATTAAAATCTCCAGCATAAGTTATTTTAATCTTCTTAAACAATCATGATTTATTATAATAATTAGTTGAAAATCATTTTCATATTTCATATCAAAAATGTATCAATTTAATTTCACCCAATTTCAGTGTCATGAATCCAAATTCGCTTCGACTCTATTCCTCACAAGTCAATACTCTCAAAACACTGAATCCTATGGGTTCAAACACTCATACTAATTTATATGCGAAAGAGTTGATGTATAGAAATGAACTAATATGTTCGCATATGTATAAAGAATAAAGGCTCAAAGTGTTATTTTGACGTTGATCTCATGGAAGGAATCAAATGTATAAATTATAAAGATATCATATATAAAAATTATTTTCATGCATAAATCAAACTCATTAAGAAAAAATTTCAAGATATATGCCTTTTACAAATTAAGAAAGTGCAATGACTTTTTAGGGAATTACTTCCTATATTTTTCTTTTATAATTAGCCTTTACTCACAACTTTGTAGGCAATGTGGGTAATAGTATGTAGATTATACTATATATTCTTTATCTCTCCATATTTTTCTGAAGATACTTTTCAATATATATCATTTTTTATAGAGACAACCCATGTACAAATTGTACATTTTTTTTTTAGGATTTTGGTGAGTGGTTAATTTTGTGGCTTTTTTGTTTGATCTTGGTTTAGGTAACCCCAGATATGTCTCTCTTTTTTTGTAACAGTCATGCACGAATGAGATAAAAGCATATACTATCAATTTCTACTCAAATCATTTAATCTAAGCAAAAATAATAATAAAAAATATACGACACTCTATTAAGATGAGAAAAAATTCATACATTCAATGTTAATGCCTATAGAGATCATCTAAGAATTTGAAGAAATAAGAAATGTGTTTGGAGTAGAAAAAATATATATTTCACTCTGAATAAGGGAAATTAGGCTCAAATTATATCTCACAAAGGTAGTCTCCACTAAAACAAATTCATAAACACCGATTTTGGGTTTAATATAATTTCTACATCTTATCAAGAAATACTAGTTATGACAAAAATTAACTAATTATCAAAAATAATTACATAATATTTCATGATATGTTTTCAAAAATTAATCTAACAGTACAAAATACTTAACTATTTACTTAAATTTGATTTAAAGAAATGATAAATTTTTGTGAGAATTTTTTTTTAATTCCAAAAATTACTAAATCACACAATAAAAAAAATAAAGCCAAACACAATAAAAATGAAAATGTGAAAAAAAATTATTATTATTTTTTATTTTTTTTAAATTGTTAAATTTTTTTTAATTAAACATGGTAACTTTTCACCACCCCCAACCTAGAACTTACATTGTCCTCAATGTAACAACTGTAAATTAAAGATAAAGAGAAAAGAGAAGAAATATTACCTATTTTCTGAGAATGTGCAAGTAGTAATGGAGAAATGCAAGTGTATCCATCATATTCATCAATAAAGTTCACACAGACAGATCGTTGTGAACTTCTAACATCTCAACAAATATTTTTAGTTTTAACAATTTTAAAATTATTTACATGTAATTAAACTAAAATAAATAATAGAAATTAAATAAATAAAAAAAAATTACCTAAAATGATGGGTTGCCTCCCATCCAGCGCTTAGTTTAATGTCTTAGCAAGACGTAACTTGGGGATTTCATTTTAAGTAAACTCAATGTCCCCTCATCAATGAGTTAATCAAACCTACAAGTAAGACAAGATTGTCTACCTATACTTTTTCAGTCATGTCCTATGGATTTTTAAATTTTTCTGTACTTAAAACTAGGGACATGCTTGTGAGTTTTAGATAATCCACGTCTAGGTACAAATCAAATAATTAAAGGCATCAAAACACAATTGTACCTAGATCAAACAAAACAACTAACTCCTTAGATTGTAATTAAAGCTTTAAAATTTTGGAGATAGTTTTAGAATTTTTTTGTTTTTTGTTGTTTTTTTTTGTATAATATCTAAGTTAAAATAACATAATCAGTATTAACCAAGAGTGCTCCCAGGAAAGAATGGTGGGGCAAAGGCTCCTTAAAACCATCCTCCTAGACAGAGCAACGTTCCCAGGAAAGACTAGTGGCACAAAGGCTTCCAGGAACTAGTCTCCTAGATAGAACTCCCTTAGATCTTTACTTTTCATGCTATTAAAATTATGAATCCAATTTTTACCATGTGATGATTTAATATTTTACCCCAATTATAATTATATTTTTAATTTAATTATATTATTTAATCTTATTTGTATGCTATTAATTGTTTGGTCAACAATTTATTTATAGAGGCAATTAAATAGATTTGAGAAAATTATTTAATTATTTGTCTTGATTAAATAACATGCATAGTTTTTAGGGAAAGATGTATGATTTTTATACATGTGATCATGTAATTAATTGATAATTATATTGGGGGGTTTTAATGATTCGCATGTTTAGAAAATTGGAGGATTAAGTATTCTAAGATATTTTATCATATATCTTTTTAGTTACCAAATCTGATTTAATTAATTATTGCTATTTATTTTAACTTTTTTAATTTTTCTTCCTTAAAATATAAAAACATAAAAAAAATTGATTTTTACCTTTTTTATTTTTAAAAATTAGTTTCTAATAAAATAATCTCTGTGGGAATGATCATTTCTTATCATTATATTACTTGTTGCAATATGTATACTTGTGTATTCATTGCACACACAACTTCATTATATTACTTGTTGCAATATGTATACTTGTGTATTCATTGCACACACAACTTGTATAGCGATCAAGTTTTTGGCGCTTTTGCCGGGAATTATAAATATTAATAATTAATAATTTTTTATTTTTTTTAGTTATTTTTTTAATTTATTTTTCTTTACTTTAATTTTAATTTTTATTCACTTGTTTTCTTTTACTAACTTATTTATTTATTTATTTTAGTTAGTTTCTTTTATTTCTTTTCTTTACTTATTTTTTTTACTATAATTTATTTATTTAGTTGTTTATTATTATTATTATTTAATTTTTATTTATTATTTATTTTTAATTTAGACACATCCTTTAGTGTTATTATAAACATAGTGTAGAAAATGGGTAGCAATAACTATCAATGGTCAATAGACGGAATGATAACCATAAGAAGAATATGTGGAATGCTTGAGGTAAATGTTATCATGGCACTTACAACTCAAGTGTCCTCTTTAGTCAATCTTTTCATGGTTCAAAACTCGCCAACGAGTAAAACCAGGTCCAAGATTCAAGGGTGTCTTGTGTGTTTTGTGATGGAGCTCATTTGTTTAATAATTGTCCAAATAATCCTGAATCAGTCTTTTATGTGGATAATGTGAACCAAAACAATAATCCATACTCAAACACATATAACTTAGGATGGAGACAACATCCAAATTTCTCTTAGAATAACAAAAATCAGGGTGGTAATCAATTCAACTATCAATCATTTTCACCTCTTAGTTTCCAACAACCATAACAATTACATGCCCAAAAAAAGAAGCCATCTACTGAGGACAATACAGATGCTTTAATGGGGATGATGAAAGACTTCATCCAATCAGTAAATACAAAAGTTTCCACTCAAAAGGCTTCAATTCAAAATTTGGAGAACGAAATGGGGCAACTTACTCAGGCTATAAGTTAATAGCCTCAAGGTAACCCTCAAAGTGACACAATTGTAAACCCAAAAAGAGAATGCAAGGACCATTGTAACACCAAAGACTTGGGGAGTGGTAAAAGTTTAGAGGAGGAACATGAGACCTAAAAGAATAAGGAGGAACTAGAAACTAAAAAGGATGGGGAGGAATTAGAGGATAAAGTGAGTAATGGAAAGGAAATAATTCAATCAAAAAGAGCAACCTCTATAAACCCACTATTCTTTTCCCTCAAAGACTACAAAAGCAAAAGTTAGATATGCAGTTTTCAAAATTTCTAAAAGTCTTCAAGAAGTTGCACGTAAACATATCATTTGCATATGCACTTGAATAGTTGCCTTCTTATGCCAAATTTTTGAAGGACATCTTATCTAAGAAAAGGAGGCTTAGAGATAATAAAATAGTGACCTTAACTGAAGGCTGTAGTACATCCTTGCTAGAAAACTACCCCAAAAGTTGAAAGATCCAGATAGTTTTGACATTCATTGTACAATTGGGAACATCCACTTTGAGAAAGCATTATGTGAATTGGACTCTAACATTAACCTTATGCCATTATTAGTCTTCAAGAGATTAGGGGTTGGTAAAACTAAACCCACTTTAGTAACATTACAAATAGTAGATAGATTAATTAAGAGACCTAGGGGTATGGTACAAGATGTGCTAGTAAAAGTAGACAAATTCATCTTTCCGACAGACTTCATTGTGCTAGAAATGGAAAAGGACTATGACATTCCTATCATACTTGGTTGTCCATTCTTAGGAATCGGAAGAGCACTTATTGATGTACAAAAAAGTGAACTTACAATGAGAGTGCAAGATGAACAAGTAATGTTTAAATTTTTTAAAGCATATGAACCCCCTAACATTGATAATGTTAATGAATGCTTAAAGATAAATGTTACTGAATGTGGAGGCAACTTAAAAGAATCTGTTGAGTCACCCGTACTTAAGACTGTTACACATGAGACTAAGAACATGGACATAAACTCACCAGAAAATAACTGAACTTGTTTTAACTTTTAAAGTATAGTATCGAAGGTTGATATTATACGTTTGTGTGTACTTTTTGGAGGATGTGCCTCTCGTGTGTGTATCAAAGGCAATTATAGAAAATTTTGAGATAGGATCTAAGCTTAAACTATCATTTGAAGGGACACCAAGTTTAGACTTCAAACTTTTATCGTTCGATCCCCAAGTAAGTAGGCAAGTGAAAGAATCCAATGGAGAGATGAAAAAGCTATTAGAAATACATAAATTGGATGAGTTACGGTGGAGTGCTTATAAGAATGCCAAAAATTTCAAAAAGAACACAAAAATATGGCATGAGAAGATAATTAAGTACCGTGTTTGTCAGCCAGAACATAAATTATTATTGAACAAATCAAGACTCAAATTGTTTCCATGCAAACTCAAAAGTTAATGGACACAAAGGGATGTGTCTTAGGACTTGATATGACCATCTAGTCAAGGATGTTAAATGTGATGCTGGTTGAGAGGCAACCTAATGTTATTTTACTTATATTTTCATTGTTTTTTTTTTGTAGGTGAATAAATGTGGAGACCAATGGCACAACAAGATTGAGAATTTCAGTGACATATGTGTTGTGTCATGAATAAGGGAGTTTTCTTTTCTTTTACCTTTTCATATTTATATGTGCACATTGGAGACAATGTGTAATTTAAGTTTGAGGGAGGGAACTTCGTTCTCTACATTACTATTTAGTATGCATTTTTTATTTTAGGGAATGTTTTTTAATTTTTAGGATGTTTTTAATCATGATTTGGGTAGAAATTGATAAATATATGGAAACTAAATGCATGCATGCGTGCTTGATATGAAACATATGAACTTTATGATAAAAATTGGTTGTCATGACTAGGATAAGGAATATAACATATTTGTTAAGATATTTACATTAATCATGCGATATGCTTACTAGTTTTAATTAGATTGATTCAAATTTTTATGCACATGTTCATAATTAATTTTGGTGTGTTTATTGAGAGAAAATTTGTAGTGAGTTATACGAGTTGATAAGATCTACCAAGTTTTAGAATCTATTTGATCATCCCTTGAGGCAAAATCCTAAATAGTATTTAGCAAGAAAATGATTTAGGCCTTATTTGGATCCCTTAAGCCTTTCAAGCTAACCATTATTAATATCTTTAGTCACCAATTTGAGCTTAACAAAGAACCTTTCATATCTTTGAGCCACATTTTTTGCCTAACCAATAAGCATTACCTTTATCCTTGCACCTTTAGGTTGTATGAAAAGAAAAAAAATGCAATCATGTGTTATGCTATAAAGTAAGGTGAAATGTAATGCACACTATAAAATAAAAAAGAATAAAAACTCACAACATAATTATCCCTCTAAAGAAAGAGAAAAGAGACGTGGAATAAGAGACTATGAAAAGAATAACAAAATAGGGTGCACTAAAATATAGAGTAAAATCTCAATTGTAGTTAAAAAGTGCATGATGAAAAAAAAATCCAAGGTGCTAAAAGAGCCTAAGTGTCTTCATTTATCGACCCCCACCTAAGCCTTCCATTAGGGCACTTTTTTACTTAATATTTACTTGTTTTATTTAATAAATAGTATTTTTATATCCAAAAATATTAAAATATAAATTTTTTAATGAAAAGGGGTGAAAATATAGTTTTTTGAATTTTTTGGGATTTTTCTGGAATGTTTTTGAATTTTTTATGAATTTTTAACGTATGACCAATCAGGAGCTTACTAGGCAAACCACGCAGATGCCACACAAGTAGGAACAATGAATAATATTACTCCGTGTGTGAGGATGATGAACCGCACACCACGTGTCAGCACAGCGTTCAATCCGAGTTCAAAGATAGTCAACGCGCCCTATCATTGCTCCCTGCATTCCACCTGTACGCCATACCATCCGTATCCGCAAATCATGTCTCACTGTGTGATGGTGACTCAGCAATAATTGACTCTAACTGGTCTCCCCTACCATGCGTCGCTCTTTGATTTTCCCAGTCAAATTTCCCCTGCACGTGTCGTGTTGTGATTGGCTGGCGTTGTCACTTTTACTTGTTTTGATCGTAGCCCTTGATCTAAAGTTGATCTGATGGTCCAGATTGCACCTAAGCTATATTTAAGCCCCTAATTACTCCATAAACCCTAAGGGGCTGTCATTAGTATAGTTTTGGTCAATTTTTGGAGCTAAAACGAGAGAAAAATACAGAAAAATTCAAGAGATGACATAATTTTGGTAGAGATTCAAGAGGAGATGAATACTACAATTATGTGTAGTTAATTTATTAATCTAGGGACCTTTGGAACCCAATTTTCACCATGTGATGATTTAATATTTTACCCCAATTATAATTATAATTATAATTTAATTGTATTATTTAATCTGATTTGTATGCTATTAATTATTTGGCCAACAATTTATCTATATAGGCAATTAAATAGATTTGAGAGAATTATTTAATTGCTTGTCTTGATTAAATAACATGCATAGTTTCTAAGGAGAGACGTATAATTCTTATGTAAGTGATCCTTAATTGATGAACTTAATGAGTAGTACGAAATTTAATTAGCATGAGAGTGTGATTAAATTAATTACTATATGGTGTGTAATTTACTTGAGATAGGAATATATGTTAGGTTAGATTCAATTGATCATGTAATTAATTGATAATTATATAAGGAAGATTTTAGTGATTCACATGTTTAGAAAATTGGGGGATTAAGTATTCCTAGATATTTTCTCATATATCTTTTTAGTTACCAAATCCGATTTAATTAATTATTTCTATTTATTTTAATTATTTTAATTTTTTTTCCTTAAAATATAAAAACACAAAAAAATTGATTTTTACTTTTTTTTAGTTTTAAAAATTAGTTTCTAATAAAATAATATTTGTAGAAATGATCTTTTCTTATCATTACTTGTTGCTATATGTATACTTGTATATTTAGTAATAATATCATTAAGGATGGTCTTCCCCTTCCTTGAATCCTTTACAGGTTCCCCAGATTCCTTGAAACCCAAGCAAGAAGTTAGAGACACGTGTTGTTCTCACAAAGGTGATATGGGTGGGTAAACATTCAGAGGCTCGGGACTAAGGGCAAGCTTGTTGACCCCCACTTTCTTCTTATTCTTCTTCTTCAGTAAAGAATGGAAAGCTTCATGAGAGGAAATGCCCATTTTCTTTCCCTTAGAAGAACCCTCTATAGGAGCCATAGGTGTACCCATTGGAGCGCTCCCCCAGCGGGTGCGACCTTACTCTTTATACAGACAAAGAGTTGAGCAGCTCTAACATCCATGGGATCTACAAAATAAGAGCAAGAGGATGTCACATTAGTCATGTCGCACCTAATAAAAAGGAGAAAGGCAATTCATAGGACTAGTTCACCATTATTGGTCACCACCTTGAACTGACCCCCAAAGTCTGTAGGAATAGTTCTATGTTTAGGAGGAGCCCCAGGTTTACGGTTGATTCTTAGGGGAGGATCCACTGCACCATGCCTCATCAACCCATACACGACAAAGCATTGGATGGTCAACAAGGTCCTCCAATTGGTTTCTTCAAGAAGATAGTTTTGGATATCAGCCAAGCTTTACTTTGTGTCCAGGCTCAAGGTCATGATTAAAGAAGCCATATTCCTTATCATGACCTAGGTTTTGTTCTAGACACTTCTTATCAACCTAATGTCATTGGTAGGAGACTTCCACCAACTTGAAACATATATACCCTCCTAAGATCCGTGGGGTTCTACTTTAGGACATAAGCCTCGTTAAACTCGACCATCTCTAAATCAACTCCAAGTTATTGGAAGTTTAGCGTCAGGTAGAGCAGATACCTCCACCAGTTAGGCATCAATTACCCTGGCGTGAGCTGCGTCCTAATCAAGAATCTCCTAATAAGAGGGTATATGGGAAACCTTACCCCCAACCACAAGGCCTTTTCATGAAAGATGGTCCAACCAAATGGAGGTTGATCGTTATCATGGGCTCCCTCTGGAGGAATAATTATATAAATTGAGGATGGGATGTTGTAAAAATTATTTTGTCTAATTTATTAATTATAATTGCTATGTTCTTAAGGTTTTTAGTTAATTTTAAGTTTCTAAATTATTATTTGGTGTTAGTTTTGTAAGAAATTATATTTTTAGGGAAAAGGAAACAAATTGAATTAAAAAAAGGACTTAAATGCAATTAACAAAAGTTTAAAATTAAATTTGAATTAAAAAAGTACTTAAATGCAAATAATAAAAGTTGAAATTTAAACTTTTTTGTGCAGAAAATGAGTCGCATGCTTGGATGGAACAACACACGTCACCCACCATCAGATCAAACGATGAATGGTTCAGATCATGCTTGTTCTCCACTCTCTATGCGAGAGATTCATGGAGTGGGGCCTAACCTATCTACATAGCCAGCGTGCAAAGTGGGGCCCAACCTATCTGTCCGGCGTGCAGAGTAGGATCCACTTATCTGTATAATACAACACGTAGAGTAGGGCCTAGCGGTCAGCACAACCCATCACGTGAAATTCCCTATGACACGATCCACCGAAGCTCTATGCACCCTCACATCTTTCCCAGCCCGCATATGCCACATGTTCGATTCTCCTACCAGCAAATCAAATCTTGCCACATGTCATGCGTAATGTGAAAAAACAAAATTTTGGAAAATTTCTCCAGCAGCGCACGCCTCTTTTGTGCTTCTTTTGCACGGCTCTTTGATATAAAATAAATTTTATGTGTGTGTATTTAAAAAGAGAGAATAGAGGCCAAATATTTTGTTGTTGTTTTGTTGCTAAAAAAAATAAGAGAATACATAGAGGCTAGTTTGTTTTGTTTTTGTTGTTTAGTTAGTGAGAAGAAGAGATAAACACAGAGAGCAAAAAATGAAGATAGAGAAAATGTATTCTTTTGTTTGTAGTTGAATATTGAGTTACAAACTCTTGAATTTTAGGGAATATTGCTTGGAGAGTAAGGAATCATCAAAGAGTTTCTTCAAATTCTTTTGTCTTTTGATTTAAGTTTTCTTAAATGTCCAAATATTGTTGGATTGTGATTTCAATATTTGATATGATCTAAATTATTTGTTCTAGGGTTGCAATGTAGCTTACATTATGAAGCTTAAATTAATTATTTTTAAATGATTTATGAGATGCTTTTTTTAATTTGTTTATTCTATTTGTGTTTAATGCTTTTGATTGTTGGAAGATTAATCAATTCTTTGTGAACCCTAATGAACTTGGAAAATGATTTTTTGTGTTTTGCTCTTAGATAGAATAATATATATATATATATATATATGGGATAGGAATATACCTTTATTGTATATGTAACTATTGAGAACTTTGAGCTTAATGAATCTTTGGTAAATTTAATTCTCATAGGGATAGGAATATACCTTTATTGTATGTGTAACTATTGAGAACTTTGAGCTTAATGAATCTTTGGTAAATTTAATTCTCATAGGAATATAGTGAATTAATTTAGTGAGATGTTGTAATCGGAAGAGACATGTGGATAAATTGGGAGTTATTGGTTTATAGATTAAATGTGAGAACATAAATCAAGAGAAAATAATGTGATTCAAGTAGATTAATTTGGTGAAATTACAATCCTAGAGTTTTCTTCAAGTGTTAATCTCATATATTGTTATTTAGAATTAGTTTAGTTTAACTCTATCCAAATATCAATTATTTGGATAAAATTAGGTTGAGACCATTTTAGTACTTAACAAAGATTAGTAATAAATCTTTGTGGGAACGATATCGTATTTATCACTTACTACTTGTAACCGTGTATACTTGCACGTTGATGTTCTTTTAAGAAAACAACACTCAATCTCTCTTCATCCTGGGACACCAACTCACAAGGCTTAGACACAGCCGACCAACCCTGGTACGACTTATGGGTTCCCTAGATCCAATGTTTCTCATTTTCTTCCTTTATATCCTGGCCACTGAGATTTGGGTCTGAGGCACGCTCAATCTAACAGTAGGATTGGTTTAAGGATGAGGAGTAGAGGTAGAAAGTTGAGGCGTAGATCGGCTCTCCTCATTGGAAGAGCCAGAGCTAGAAGACTCTGAGTCGCCACTAGCACTAGAATACTAGGGACTCTCCTAAAAGCCCGATCTAGAGGCCGAGGTCTCTTCTTTGTGCATTCTATAAAAACTACAAAAACATAAAAACAAAAGGAAACCCGATGAGTAAGGTATGAGAAGAATAAGTTACCTAGGGTCAAGTTTGAAAATAAAAGAAAGTGATCTTTAAAAACCTACTTAAAAAGAAAGTAGAAAATCGTTAGGTTCTCGACGCTTGTACTCTAAAAACTTGAACAAATAAAACTACAAGCTGAGCTGAATTCTTACCACCGAACTGAAAAACCTTTTACAAAATCGAGGTGATAAGTCCAGCCCAAGCATCCCTTTATATAGACGATTGATTTCTCTCTCCAATCAACTGACACACATTTATTAGGGGAGTTGAACGGTTCGTATTCTAGGCTCGATAATTACTCTTTCACTACGAACCAGAGCCCGAGCTGAAAGAGTAGGGGGACTAGATGTTTAGACATTCGAACTGCCCCGATGCCCTGTCCTCGCAAACAGTCACCAACCCAAGATAGAAGGTGAAGCACCCCAGATGTCCTACCTGTGGGATTGTTCCAGCTCAATGACAGCCCGAGCTAAGGTTGACCTCAACTACTGATATGTTACATTTTATGCCAATTTTACCCTTTGATATGTAAATATGTGTATTCATTATGTAATTACCACATGTATGGGTAATATTTTATAAATACATGGATCTCCTATGAGATCCATACATTTTTGCCAATCAGCTTAACTTCTCTCCAAGTTTTCTCTCTATAAGTCACATTAATCCTAAACAGTGATACTACTTGATCCTACCCTCAAGTTAAAACCATAATGAGTTCCCCAGTTCGATGTATCTAAATTTATAAAGCTTAGTCGATTAATAAATATAATGTGATTGATGTTTATTTTCATAAAAAAATTTATTGAAAAAATAATAATTCAATATCGAGGGAGAGCCACTAAGTAAGGGGTTATAATGTAGATGAGTATACATTAAAAATACAATAATTTAGCTTCTTAATTTCTTCTCGTGTTTATTGGAACAATTTTAAAACTTAGAAAAACTATATTTTGACATCATGGATTTAGGTCTCTTATTTTTGGATTTCTTGTTAAATAAAACACCGTTTCCTAATGGTTGGAAGGGGGATAATGGGTTTCATACAGTTGGATTTACGAAAAGAGGACTTCTAGGAACGTCCTCTGACGCCGTTAAAGTTGCCAAAGGTATTGCTGGTCAATGGAGGAGATACAAAGAGTTGAACAGTTGTAATAATTCCCATATTATTTTAGTCAAAAAATCATAAACAATGCTTCAATTAATTTTAAATTGAAAATGGATTCAGATTGGTCCAGCGATTTAGATTGTCACATGCTTCAATTAATTTTCTCATCGCTAGGCATGTACTTTATTTATTATTTATTATTTTTTTATTTTTTCCTTTTGAGGGATGTCTAGCTTTTCCATAGTAATGAGTAGAGATGTCCATGGTCCGATCCGGTTCGGTTTTTCCTAAAAAAAATATAACCAAATCGGACCGTTCATATTACTCGGACCGGATCGGATTAGATCGTTTGAAATGGTTTTAAGAAATAAAAACCGGACCGGACCGTTTGATTTATAAAACGGTTTGGTCCGGTTTAGTTCCCGGTTTGGTCCGATTTTTTTATAATTTAATGAAGAATAATGTGAAAATTTTAATATATTATTAAATCGGTCCAGTCCAGTTCGAACGGTTTAAAATTAGTACAAATCGGACCGGACCGTTTGATTAGTAAAACCGTTCGGTTTGGTCCAGTCCGGTCCGGTCCGGTTTTACGGTTTGGTCCGATCCGATCCGGTTTATGGACACCCCTAGTAATGAGGGATGTCAAGGGGCGAAGGTGGGGGAGATCATATTCAATTTCTATTTATTTTAGTATGCATTTTAGATTTAAAATGATATTTTTTAGTCTAAATTTTAAAAAAATAATTCATTAAAAATAAATAATATTATTTTAATAATTTTTCTTTTAAAATATTTTTTTATATCAAGTTATTAAAAAAGATTAAAATTTGATTATTTATTTAATAATGATAAAATAGTTAATAATTTTACAAAAAATTTGTATTATTATTTAGTTATTACCACTATTTTAATATTTTATTAATTTTTTTAATAAATATGTATTTAAATAATTTTGTATTAAAATATTATCGTTGATTTTTTTATTAATTTTTTATTAAATTTACTTTTATTTTTGTTAATTGTTCATATTTTATTACATCTTAATCACTTTACAATAAAAATAATATTTTAATGTATAAATCATTAAAATAATATTATTATTTTTTAATTAGTTCATTTTAAAAAAAATTGAGGGAATAAAAAAAATATTTTAAAATTTGAGATATCAATATTAAATAGGGATCTTGAACTTCATGGTTTATATATTAAATAGGGACCTTGAACTTCATGGTTTTCATAAAATAAAAAAGACATTAGATGACATACTTTGAGTCATATCTTAAATCCTTACTTATTGACCTTGATGATTAAAATTAAGAAATTAAAGAATGCTTAAACCAGTTTCTCTCTTAACCTTTCTATTATATAGAGTGTTTTTTTTTGTTTGTAATAGAAAGTATGTTCTGTGTTTTTTTATAGGTAGAATGAGAATCAATTTTTTAATAACCGAAATATTTTCCTTCAACCACACTTTTCCTTCAACCACACTTGCGTTAGTGGATGAGAAAAAAAAAAGAAGTTTATTCTTCTAAGTGCACATTCCATCACATAATTTATTTATTTTCTTAATAATTTATTAATCAATATTATTCATAACGATATACAATATTCATTTATCTTTATAAATAATAAATAGTATGTTACTTAAACCACAATCTTATATTCTCTAACTTGGTTAAGTGTTAGAATTAGTCTTTATAGTTTGATAAATAAGATAAACATACTATGTATAACATAATATCTTTTTCATACTACTTAAGTCCTTATATCATCAATAAGTACAGACTAATTCAGGTCATGATGGTTCTATATCATTAGATCCACATAATTCCTCCCAAGTAGTACAATACTATAATTTTTAATGTTATCTAAAATTGAAAAAGCTCAATAATGATCAACCATAATATCTTTATTAAATACCAAATCTTATCAACTTCATAAAATATTCTTATACATAACAAAATAAAATAAGATGTCCATAAATATCATAAACAAAACATAGATGAGCTTTAAGTGTCAATTAGATAATATTAAAATCCATAAAGTCATAAAAATTTATCGATAATGTCCATCCCCTTGACATATCCATTAAATGTATTTGGAGCCAATCCTTTAGTCAACGGATCTACAACAATGAGAGTGGTGCCAATACTCTCTATTAATGCCTTTTGTTTTTGAACTTCTTTTTTAACAAGAAGATATTTCAATTTAATATATTTATCACCTTTAGAACACTTATCGTTCTTAGAGATTGCTACAGAATTATCACAATAAATTTTCAGCTACTTGGCAATACTATCAACAATTCCAAGTCCTAAAATAAAGTTTTGTAACCAATTTTCTTGAATTGTGGCCTCAAAGCAAGCAACAAACTCAACCTCTATAATGGAAGCAGCAATTCTAGACTACTTTACACTTTTCCATAGTATTGTTCCTCTAGCTAAAAGAAAAAATAGCCAAATGTGGATTTTCTTGTGTTTGTACAGCTAGAAAAATCTGAAACTAAATATCCAATCATCTCAAGATGGTCAAATCTTTGACAAGTGAGCAAGTGATTTTTAGTTCCTTGCAAGTATCTCAACACCTTCTTTTTAGCCTTCAGTGATCTATTCCTGGGCTACTTTGTTACCGACCAAGAATTCAAACAGAAAAATTGATGTCTTGCCTAATACAAGTCTGAGCATACATTAAGCTCCCAAGAATTGATGCATATGGAATTCCTTCCATTTGTTTCCTTTCCAAATCATTCTTTGGACATTGCATCAGGTTGAACTTATATTCCTTTTGAATTGGAACGATGCTTGATGAACACTTTTTCATTCTAAACATCTCTAAAACTTTATTAATATATGCTTTCTAAGACAATCCCAAAATCCTTGTAATCTATCTCGAAATATTTATATTCCAATCACATAAGTTATCTTACCCATATCCTTCATTTCAAAATTCTTTGAGAGGAATTTATTGGTCTCATGCAATAAACTAAGATCATTAGTATTTAGTAAGATATCATCAACATATAGAACTAAAATTAAAAGCTTTCTCCCATTGATCTTCATATACGCACACCTATCGACGGTGTTCTCCTTAAATCTAAAAGAGGTAATGGTATCATTGAACGTAAGATACCATTGATGGGAAGCTTTCTTAAGTCCATATATTGACCTTTTAAGTTTACATAACATATGTTTCTTTCCTTGAATAGAAAAACCCTCAGGTTGATCCTTACACACCTCTTATTCCAAATTTCTACTTAGAAAGGTAGTTTTCACATCCATTTAATGTAAGTATAAATCATAATAAGTTACCAAAGCCATGATAATTTTAAAAGAGTCTTTCTTAGAGATTGATGAAAATTTCGCCTTGTAATCAACACCATCATTTTGAGTGAAACATTTGGCAACAAGTTTCACCTTGTAAGTTTTGACTTTGCCACTTGAGTAGCGCTTGGTCTTAAAGATCCATTTACAACGGAATTTTTTAAAACCTTTAGACAATTCAACAATGTCCCAAACCTTATTGTACATGTTCTATTGATTTCAACTCACCTTTCATGGCATCAATCCATTTAGAAGAATTAATGCTTTCACTAGCCCGTGAAAATGAAATTGGGTCTATATCAATTTCAAACTCGAATTTGGTTCTTGTAGATAAACCACGTAATCATTTGAAATAGAAAACTTTTTTTCCTATTTGAGACCTCTTTAATGCTATTTCTTGTGGTTCATTTACTATAGGTTATGTTATTTCTTGTGGTTTAATTACTATAGGTTCATTAAGATTATCTTCGGTGGGGGTTTCTTAATCATTCATTTGTTGTTCTTATCTATTGTTTAATTGTTCAACTATAGTAATAACAACTTTAAAAGAAGTTAAAGGCAAAGAACATTCTATACTTATTTCTTTAATTTCCACATTTCTTAGTTCTTCACTCCTACTAACTTCGTCATTTTCAATGAACCTAGTATTTCTAGATTCCACAATTCTCATACTATGGCTAGGATAGTAAAATCTATACCCTTTAGATTTTTTTGGATAACCAATGAAGAAGCAATTGGTTATTCTTGAATCCAGCTTCTTTTCATGTGGATTATGGGTCTTTACTTTTGTCTAGAAACCTCAAACGTGTAGGTACCATAAACTATGTTTCCTACTTGTCCACAGTTCAAAAGGAGTCTTTAGAACTACCTTATACTAGAAACCCTATTTAGCAAATACGTACATTGCAATTTTTAATGCATGCATACTCCTAACTATATCTAATAAAGTATGATTACACCTTTCTACTACACAACTTTGTTGTGGTATACCTAGCATAGTGTATTGAGCACATACGTTATGCTTTTCTAGGAATTTAGCAAATAGGCCCATGCATTGTTCAGTTTCATCATATTTTCCATAATACTCATCACATTTGTTAGACCTAACAACTTTCACTTTTATGTCTAATTGTCTCTTAATCTCATTAATAAACACTCTAGGTCATCTATTGATTGAGATTTTCATGCAATAAATAGGCATAACCATAATGTGAAAAATCATCAATAAAGGTGATAAAAAAAATTTCTCCACTAAAAGATGGAAACATCAAAGGGTCAACATATATCAGTGTGTATTATTTCAAGAAGTTATGTGTTTTTTGTGACTCCTTTATTTGTGTGTTTTGTTTGTTTTCCACAAAAATTCCAAGATTGGTTAAATCCAACTCTGGGAGGATTTTTATTCTTTACCAATCTTTCATTGAAAATATTACTCAAATGTTTATGCCACAAGTAATCAGAACATTCATTCACTAAACTACACTTAATTCGAACATTATGATGCAAGGTTAAAAGGGTTTCTGCAAAAATATTATCAAATTTAAACTTATATAAACCATCATGAAAGATACTTGAACAAATGAAGTTATTTTGTTTAAACAAACTGAAACACTTATTCACAAATTTGAAAGAGTATCCTATTGAATAAAGTTTGGACAATAAAACTAAATTATGGGAAATAAAAGGTATATAAAGAGTTTGAAACAAGTCTAAATGGTATCCAATTTTTAAAACTAAATGATAACTTCCAATACCTTTAACCAGAGATTTGACTTGATTTCCTATGAAGACAAACTTTTCATTTGGATTAGTGATTTGGGTCATAAGGAATCCCTATATTGTATTTGAAACATGAATAGTACATCCAGAGCCAATCCACCAAGTTATATAAAGAAATTCAACTAAATTTGATATAAAACATAGGAAAGCACTAGGCTTACCTTTCCTTTTGAACCATGCTTTACATTTTAGATAATCTTTCTAAAAGTGTTTAGGTTTCCTACAAAAAAGACAATTACTATTCTTGCGTTCCTTCTTATGGATTTGAGAAAATGACTCATTCACCTTAATTGGTCCTTGCTTGCCCTTTTCTTACTTTCTTTCAAATTTCTTTCCACTATTTGATTTCTTATGAAGTGAATAGAATGAGTTTCTTGACTCTTAAGCCTTATTTCCTCTTAAACTAGCATATTGTGATGTTCATTCATATTCCATTTATCTTTCTTGGTGTTATAGTTCATTTGGAATAGGGCATAGGCATAATTGGAATAGGGCATAGGCATAAGGAAGTGAGTTTATAATAAACTACACAAGCAATCCTCATTGACGTTCATCCCCAAGGTCTTGAGTCTTGCTGTTATTTTGGTCATTTAAATGACATGCTCATGCATGCTATGAGAACCATCAAATATAATGGTGGTTAAAGTAGATGAAGATCCTCACATGTAGGAATAATTATATGAATGTCAATTGTTCTTCTGACTAAAATAGAAAATCGAGACCTTGATGAGAGGTGGAGAAGCCAACCTATGAAACCTTTTCATGAGCTCTATTTCCATTCGGCCAAGGAGGCTTCACATTGTGAATTGAGAAATTAACAAAGTGAAAGTACGAATATTATGCTCAATTAAACACAAAACAAAAACAACCTGTAGTAACAAAAAAGAAACTACCATAAACACACTAGTGACGGTGTACCTCATAGGCTCCTATCTAGGCTAGTAGTATGTAGAAGCATAGCAAAAATCATACATTACATACCAAAGCATAATAAAGATTTTGATACCTAGTACACTTCTAGGGTAAGGAGACACAGACTCCTTAGAGACTCATGCAAAACTCACATATAGATAAAAGAACATATTATACTAACACATAGCCTAATCACGCATGACTACAAAGAATGAGTCCAAGGCCCGATATAATCAAGTTAAGAAGATACTGACACTTTAAGGACTCAGCTCAAATAGGCAAATAATATAGAGATACACTCTTGAGAAATAATCACAGAGATATAGGATAAAGTATGTTGTCTCTTTTGGAGAACATAAAACGTGCAAGTATACACGGTCACAAGTAATAAGATTTGTAAGTAAAGTATCGTTCCCACGGAGATTTGTTACTATAGTTTGTTGAGTACTAAAATTATTTCTCTCTGATTTTATCCAAAACAATCGTTGATTTAGAAAAAAGTAATAAGAAAATAAAAGAAATCTAGGATTGCAATTTTTCACCAAACTAATCCACTCAAATCATGTTATTTTCTTTTGATTTATATTTTTTAGTACATTTAATTTGTCAACCGAAAACTTCTAATTTTATCCATACATCTCTTCCCAGCTCCGTATAAACACACCTCGTTAAATTAATTCACTATATCTCTATGAGAATTAAATTCACCAAGATTCATTACGTTCTAAGTTCTCAAATGGCCACACATACAATTAGGGTATATTCCTATCCTTCATCATACATGTCATTCTATCTATGAGCAATATACACACAAATGCCTCTTCCAAGTTTATTTATGTGCCACCAATCAATTTGATAAAATTCATAAATAATCAAAAAGCATTAGACACAAAATAGAATGAACAAATCGAACGTCTTATAAATCTATCAAAAATAATTAAAATCAAAGCTTCATAAATTTAGATCAAATGCAACCCTAGAAAAATTAAATTACTTCATTAATTAAAAATAAAATTACAACAAATACAGAAAAATTAGAAGAAAAAGAAAGGAAATTAAAACATTTCGTATCATTAATATTTGGCACACATAGAACACAACAGATGTCAAAAATGGCTTCTGCGTGTTCCACAGTCCAGAACCAAACAACACAAAAATTATAACCTCTCCAAAACTTTCCAAAACTTTTCAAAACTTTTTAACTCTATCATAATATCTTCTATTTATAGCTAAAAAAATACATCTAAAATATTACAATATAATACACGCGCAACAGAGAGATATGGCAAAAATAATACAATATTTCGCGTGGGGGAAAAAACTGGTATCGAAAACGGTTTAAATTTGAGTGGGAGAGAGCTGCGCGTTTCTGATTTTGTTTTCAATACACGCTGCCATGTGTTGCGATCTGATTCGCTGAAACAAATAGTGGGACACGTGGCATCACCTCATTGGTTGCAGGGAACGGGTGCACGAAATATTGTCGCATAGGATTGGGGCGCGCGAAACGTAGGGGACAGCGGCTAGGACGCATGCGGGATTCCGCGCTTTTGCTTTCACAGAAACGTGCCACGCGTCAGCTCATGATTCACTGAGGGGGAAAGTGGGACACGTGGCAGACGTTAAATGGCTGGAGAGAACGATTGCAGGTGGTTCCACCACATGGAATAATGCCCTTTGGCAGACACGTGGGTCCCATACTGCACGCCGGCCTGCGCGGTAGGTGGGCCCCACTGGCATACCGAGCCGCATAATCCTTGAAATCCGTATTTACGCTCTTTTGTCACGCTTGCAATCCACTCGCCTCATCGTATCCGTTGGTTGTCTGATCGAACGGTTGGTGTCGCCCGGAATTAATGTTGCGTGTGGCTTCCTTTTCCTACACAGAATATAAATTTCCTTAATTGCATTTTGACCCACAAATTTAATTCAAATTACATTTTAAACTTTGTTTAATTACAATAAAGCCCTTTTCTAATTTAAATTAAATTTTAAACTTTTAATAATTAAAATTTAGCCCAATTTTAATTTAAATTATATTTTCGACTTTTATAAATTGCAATTAGCACTTATTTATTTGAAATTATATTTTTAGATACAAATTTGCAATTAAGTACGTTTTCGATACAAATTATTTAATTTTCTTAAAATATATGCATAATAGTAAATACTAATTTATTAAACTAAAATTAACTAAAAATATGAAGGACATAGCAATTATAATTAATAAAATAGATGAAAATAACTATATAAAATACAGTTATCAAAGTATAAGCAATATTCAAAATTCAGAAAGTTGGCAATAAATAGTAAAAGCATTCTAATAAGATTTTAAACTTCATTATGTAGAAACATACACTATTTAAACTTTGATTGTACTAGCCACACGTTGGAGCATGCATAACACTAGATATAACGAGATAAACCCATATAGAAACTCTATCTATGTGGTAACATCCTCAAGTTGCTTAAGGCAACCATTCAATAGTAAACAATTCACTAATCAATAAAGCAATTATAACTCTGATAGAAAATAAAACCATAACTACCTCAATATAGTTGGGACTTATGTCTGAACTATTTATTGCTTTTCTTACTTGTTGCTTTTGTAGTGACCTACTTTGACAGGCAAATCCAATTCTCTTCTAAAGCCCACATTAACCCAATATAGTGTGATCGGTAACTACAAATCAGTAACCAGAAGTGTGACACCTCCCAATCTTGATAACCACCTTCAAACTCAAACAACCTATCTCTTGTTACACACAACAAGAGATATGAGAATGCAATGCATTTAACTTAGATCACTCTCATAATAAGATTCTCATAAATAAAAAGTTGCATTCAAGCTGACAGATGGCTCATCTACAACCCACTAACAAACATCATCTCGAGTACTCACCACTCACAATCACGATTTTGTTCACACATTCATGAATCACTAATATTGAACAATATTCAATGTATTAGTGATCCAAAAATAGAAAAAGAAGATGCCCATTTGAAAAAGCTTCATTACATCTTTTTGGATACCAAATAAAAAAATGGAGGGTATTTATAGAGCCTCAAATAGCCACCTCTCCAACCACCTCGTTAATCACCTAACAAAAGTTGGTGGTGAAGGTTGCTAGGGAAGTGCTAAAAAATATTTTTTTTGTTTCCAAAAATGTTGAGTAATTTTCACAAATATCTACATCTAGAAAGAAACAAAAACATGAGCAACAACATCAACTCGTTCGAATGCCCACACCTCGAAAACCAATACTCCACCTAGTATGTAAACTATGAAAACCAACCCCATGGTGTGTGTAAATATTCTTGCATACAAAGTGTTCATAATTGTACGTTCATTACTGATCTGTAGTAGCCAGACTTACATAGAGGATGACAACATAAATACACGAGTACAAGGGGACTTACAATCTCCTCCTTTGGATTTTGGTGTCAAAATACTACATAACTAAATACATACTTACATATATCATAAGATGATCATAATGATGACCTAAAGATGTTTTTTCCTATGAACAAAACATCTATGCACACCCAAACTCAAAAAAGACACCTAAACCAAGCGTATTTAACTTATACACTCCATCCATCTTCATGTAACATCTCATCCACTCCACCACTCTGCCACTTTGAAATATGGGGATCTCAGCACAACTATACACAACACATTTGAAGCACATAAACTTTACTCTACATTTGTAACCTATACACATAAACAAACACATACTCTGCAAACATATTATGTAGAAACAATGTGTAGTCTATCCAAATACTATAGTGTTACTCATGCACAAGTACACACCAATAATCTATCCAAATATTATCGTGTTATCCCTACACAGGTATACATCAATAGTCTAAGCACAGTTAATATGTAGCACAAACAAATACTATCTATATACAACATAAATACACAAACTCATCCTGAACATATGTAACACTCCTCCTAAGTGTATGGATATCAAATGATCAAAAAGAAATAATGCAGTACAGACTACACTCACCATCCCATGCAACAAATAGTATGTTAACAATAAAATAAAATGCATAAACAAACATAAGTTGTGCACAGTAGTCATTAATGTCCCAACAAGAGATTTGTTAGTAGTTTGGGAATGTTCTTCCATAAATTTCAATAATTCATTAGAACGACTTTCAGTTTTAGGAAGAGTGTATTTAATGTTGTTTGATACCCTTATTTGCATGAACATTAGGTTGAGTTTATTTGAACTTTTCCAAGCATCATGGTAATTCTTTTCTTCCTCACTACTAGGAGTAGTAATAATAGCAAGTTTCTTTGATTGTAGTGATAAAGTACTACGAGGAGCAGTAATAGCATCATGGTAATTCTATGAGAATAAAGGAAATAGGTATAAGTACTGTAAGGATAATATATGCTCATACATTAATATTTTGAGTTATAAACCTAATATTTAATAGAGATTCAAATTATTAATAATAAATGTATATCAGTGCTCTCCTTTGGGTGATACAATGATATAAAAAAACAAAAATAAAGATGTTTATAAGATTTTAGTAATTTGGAAACAATTCATGAACTATATAAAAATATTTACTACCTTTGGATATGAAAATACAACTAATAGAGTAAATTAGTTTCCAATAGCTATATTCATTTATTATAATAACAACTAATCAATATTTGGTCAATTTTAAATATCTTATAACAATGAACAAAAATTTACCCATAAATAATAATTATAATGTCATGCTTTTTGTGAGCATTAATATTTATGATTTATGAGTAATTGAAGATTATTTATGCAATTAAAATCAAAATAAACTTTATCGTTTGGTCACTTTGATGACTAACAAACTCAACATTATATAAAATTTTAATTGTATAATTCACGATATAGATATTAAAAAAATTTAATTTAATCCTTTAAAATTCATTAATGATTCTTATATATATTGTTAAGAGAAAAATGTCATAAAAGTTCGTTAAATTAAAAATAGTTTTATTTAATTCCTTAACTTTGTAAAAATGATTAATTAAGGATAAATTATATTATTTTAATAATTTTTTTTATTAAAATATTATTTTTCT
Organism: Hippophae gyantsensis; assembly: GCA_030763125.1. Taxonomy (NCBI): domain Eukaryota; kingdom Viridiplantae; phylum Streptophyta; class Magnoliopsida; order Rosales; family Elaeagnaceae; genus Hippophae; species Hippophae gyantsensis. The sequence continues at coordinate 31,163,660 of CM061032.1, forward strand.
ATCAAGTGATTATTTTATAATGATAAATTACAATAAATATGAAAACAATTCACACAATATTTGTTAATTACCGCAAGTTTTATTTTAATGTTTCATTAATTATTATTTTTTATTAAAAATTAAAAAATACATTTAAATAACTTTTTGTTTAAATTTTATTATTTTATATTTTTTGTTAAAATGTTTTATATTAAATTTCACTTTTATTCATATTAAAAATTCATATTTTAATCATTTTTTAATTACATGAGTGACAACGATAATATTTTAAATGAAAAATCATTAAAGTAATACATTTTGTTCTTAATTGGTTCTTTTTTACAAAACGAATGTACTAAATAACACCGTTTTAAATCTAAAGAATTGAATATCACAAATAACATAATCTAAGAGACTTATTTAACACTTCAATCAATTAGTAATATATACAATAAAGAAGAATATATATATATATATATATATATATAATATCTTATTGTTAAGTATTTATTTATTTAGTTAGTTATAATTTTTATTTTTTCAAATTATTTAACATTAACTTGTAATATACTTGATAGAAAAATAGAATTAATTTATTAAATATAATTTGTAATTTATATTTAATAAATAATATAAAAAAGATCGTGTAATCCGCTATTCATGATTTTAATATAACCATAATTTGATCGAATCTTATGCCATTAATCAATATTATAAATAAATAACAATCATGTAGAGAAAAATAACTAAATAGATATTCTGCCAAAACATGATCTTTAAACATACAGAGAAAAATAATTATTATCTTGAGTCAATAGCATGTTTTCATTCCGTAAATACTTATCAGATAAATAATATATTTATTAGTAATAGTAATTAGAAATAATAAGTCGCAGGCTTTTATGGCTTATTTTTTTTATACATAAACACCGTAAATTCATATATTGTTAAATAATTTAGATATACATTATTCAGAAACTAATTGTGGCAAAAACATTATGTGTCATCTTTAATAAAATCACAAAACTATCAATAATTGGATGGAAATAACTATAAAATTTTAAATAGAAAACCACAATTTCTTAAACCAAAAACTCTAATAGCATATTTAAACAATCAATATATATATTAAACATGGATTTTGAATTTCATGGTTAGATTATAGATTATATACATATAACTATGAAATTAGAGTTATTTACCTACTTTTAAACCATTTATTTATCTTATTTTTGCTTAAATATCATAAACAAGTTTAATTTGTGTTTAATATGGCATTATAGGTGAAGAGATATTAAAGAGATCAAAAATAGGCAAAATTAGGACAAGTACATGATCACAAGGGAGTAGATCGATCGAAGGTTTATCACTTGATTGATTGACACAGGAGTAGATCGATTAAGGTTCATCACTCGATCGATCAAGCGGTAAAAATTTTAACGCGTCAGTCTTTAAATTGAATTCTAATTTTTAATCTCAACCCTTAGATTAAAATAATATGAATCCTAATCTAATGAGGATTAAGTTGAGCCTATTTAAAGCACTATAGGGGGGTCATAAACAATACACAATTAAGAATCAAAACCTTAGTAGCTGCTAAGAAGAGAAAAAAAGATAAAAAAATTCAAGAGGAGATTAAAGGAGACACAATTGTATGAAGGATTCAAGAGAAGATTAGTGCTAAACATCAAGAGATTAAGTGTATCTCTTCTTCTTCTCCTTTCTTTATCAATTGTATTATCTTTCTTTATAAAAAATCTAAGGCTTTAATAACATACTTATGTCTAGCTAATTTATTAATCTTGGGGTCTTATGGAATTTATGATGCGAGTTGATGTTGTTCATTATGCAAAATATTTGGAGGCCACGCCCCCATGTATTTATCTAATGTGATTGTGGAGTGTCTTGAGAAAGGGTCTAGGCTCAAATCATCCATAGAGGAACCACCCAAATCAGAGCTCAAACTTTTACCCAACCATTTTCGTTATGCATACATGGGTGAAAATGAGACACTTCTAATCATAATCTTTGCTAATCTAAGTGTGGAGTAAAAAGAGTCACTACTAAAGGTTCTTAGTAAATTTAAAAGAGGTACAGGTTGGTTTATTATTGACATCAAAGGAATAAGCTCATTCATATGCATGCACAAAATTTTGTTAGAGGATGGAGCTAAGCTTACTAAGGATGCACAATGTTGTTTAAACCCTATTATGAAAGAAGTGGTGAAGAAATAAATTGTTAAATGGTTAGATATGGGCATTATTTACCCAATATTTGATAGTGAATGGGTAAGCATAGTTCAATGTGTATAAAAAAAGAATTATTGTTGTGAAAAATGAGTCAAATGAATTAGTACTCATAAGAACAATCACGAGATGGAGAGTATGTATGGATTTTCACAAGGTGAATAAAGCTACAAGGAAAGACCATTTTTCTCTCCCATTTATGGATCAAATACTTGATAGATTAACTAAACATTCCTTCTTTTTCCTACTAGACTATAGTTAGATCGATGTGGCACCTGAAGACCAAGAAAAGATCATCTTTACATGTTCATAATGAACTTTTTCTTTTAAGAGAATGACATTTGGGTTATCAAATGCACTTACAACATTTCAACGTTGTATTATGGTTATTTTCTCAAACATGGTGGAGAAGCATTTAGAGATCTTCATGATTGATTTCTTGGTTTTTGGGAACACATTTTATGAGTATTTACACTATTTCTCCCTAGTGTTAGAAAGATGTGAAGAAAACAATTTGGTCTTAAATTGGGAGAAATGTCACTTTATGGTGTAGGAGGGTATTATCTTGGGTCACAAAGTCTCACCTAAAAGTATTGAGGTGGATAGAGCTAAGATAGAAGTAGTTAAGAACCTACCACCACCAACTAGTGTAAGAGGAGTTAGGATTTTTCTTAGACATACGAGCTTTTAGCAAAGATTCATCGAAGATTTTTCCAAGTCTCCAAACCCATGTACAATCTATTGAAAACTTGAAAATTTGATGATAAATGTTTAAAGGCATTTTGAGTGCTTAAAGAGAAATTAGTATCAAACTAATTATAGTAGCATATGATTAGAGCAAGCCCTTTGAGTTAATGTGTAATACAATTGACTTTGCTAAAAGCGGCTATTTTGGGGAAACGAAGAGAAAAGATTCCATACCATATATTATGCAAGAAAAACACTCAATAATGCTCAAATAAATTACGCTACTACAGAGAAGGAACTCCTAGCCATTATGTATGCCTTTGAGAAAATTCAGATTGTATTTAGTTGGGACCAAGGTGACTATATGGACCACTCTACAATAAAGTACCTCGTGAAAAAGAAGGATGCCAAACTAAGATTGATAAGATGGGTTCTCCTTCTACAAGAGTTCGACTTCAAAATTCGTGATAAAATAGGGATAGAGAACTAAGTGGTAGACCATCTATATAGACTAAAGGAGGAATCTAATACGTATGACAACATGAAAATTGGGGAATCTTTCCCATATGAGAAACTTCTTTCAATGATTCAAATTGACATCCCATGGTATGTAGGCATTGTAAACTTTCTGGTTTCCAACATCCTTCCACCTAATCTTACATGGAAACATAAGAAGAAATTCTTCCATGATATTAAGCAATATTTTTTGGGATGACCATTACCTCTACAAAGAATGCGATGATGGTATTTTGAGAAGGTGTGCTCTTTATAATGGTTGGAAGTATCCTTCACCACTATCATAGCTCATACTATGGAGGCCATTTTTGGAGCATAAAAACAACAGGTAAGATACTTCAATCTTGTTATTTTTAACCTACACTATTTAGAGATACCTACCTTTATGTAAAAGCATGTGATAGATGCCAAAGGATAGGTAATATTTTCAAAAAAAATGAAATGCCTCTAAAGAATATACTTGAAGTATAATTGTTTGATGTTTAGGGCATTGACTTTATAAAACCTTTTCCTTCATCCTTTGGTAACCAATACATGCTAGTACGTGTGGATTATGTGTAAAATTAGTTAGAAGCCATTGCTAGTAACAAATATGATGCCAAAGTTGCAATGAAATTTCTACAAAAAAAAAAAATTTTCACTAGGTTTGGAACTCCTAGGATTATTATTAGTATTGGAAATAGTCACTTTTGAAATAGAGCTTTTAATTCTTTATTATCTAAGTATGAGATTAAGCACAAGGTATATACCTTCTATCATCCCTAAACAAGTGAACAAGAGGAAGTATCCAATAAAGAGGTAAATGATTTTTTGGAGAAGGCAATGAATAATTCTTGAAAGGGCCTCTAAGTTAGATGATGCTTGATGGGTGTACAAGGTTGCATTTAAAACACCAATTGGTACCACCCTATATAGGCTATTCTGTGGAAAGGAATGTCACCTATTGGTAGAATTGGAGCATAAAGCATATTGGGCATTGAAATAATTGAACATGTCGATGGATGCAGCTGATGAGAAAATGATACTACAAATAAATGAAGTGGATTAACTATGGTGGAATTCTTATGAGAATGCCAATATTTACAAATAAAAGAAAAGGATATGGCATGATAAGAAAGTTTTCCACTATACTTTTGAACTAGGATATAAAATATTACTGTATAACTCAAGACTCAAACTAATTTTGAGTAAACTCAAGAGTAAATGGTCAGGTCCATTTACCATCACTAAGGTAAAAAAAACTATGAAGCCATTGAAATGGAAGACAAAACAAAGAATGGTTCATGGTTAGTGGGCATAGAGTAAAGCATTATCTTGGAGACCAATTGTCAAATGAAAAAGGTATGATGATCTTGGTAGATGCACCTTAAGAGTTGTTATGAATATCTAGCCAAGGATGTTAAACGTCGCTTATTGGGAGGCAACCCAATGTTATTTTACTTATATGTTTTCTATTTTGTAGGTGAATAAAGGTGAAGGGTAATGGCACAACAAAGATTGAGTAGTTTCAATGACAGATATGGTGTGCTAAGGCTAAATGAGTGTTCTTTTCTTTCACTCTTTTTCATATTTATATGTTCATATTGGAGACAATGTACAGTTTAAGTGTGAGGGAGGGAACTTTGTTCTCTACTTTAGTGTTTAGCATGCATTTTAATTTTTTACGATATTTTTCATTTTTTAGGATGTTTTTTTATCATGATTTAGATAGAAATTGATGAATAAATGGAACCAAACACATGCATATTTGATATGAAATATATAAACTCAATTATAGAATTGGTTGTCATAATTAGGATAAGGAACATATCATGCTCATTAAGATACTTACATTAATCATGTGATATGCTGACTAGCTTTGATTGAATTAATTTTGATTTTTATGCACATTTTCATGTTTAATTTTAGTATTCTTATTAGTAAAAAATTTATGGTGAGTTATGCTAGTTGATAAGGTCTACCATGTTTTAGAATCTATTTAATTATTCCTTGAGGCAAAATCCTAAATAGTATTTAGCTTATGAAATGATTTAAGCCTTTATTGGACTGATTGAGCCTTTTAAGCTAACCATTAACTATATCCTTAGTCACCCTTTTGAGCCTTATTTAAGCCACATTTTTAGCCTAACCAATAAACATTACCTTTACCCTTACACTTTTAGCTTGTATGCAAAATGCAATCATGTGCTATGTTATAGAGCGAGGTGAAATACAATGCATCCTACTTCATCACATCTACCAAAAAAACTCACAATTACCTTTTTAAACAAAAAGAATAAAATTAAAAATAAGTTTTAGGGTATTATGAGACCAAAAAAAGAGATAGAAAGAAAAGAAAGTGAAAAAGAGATGTAGAATAAAAGAATAGTAAGATAGGGTGCACAAAAACACATAAAAAAAGAGCTAAGGTGTGGAAAAGCCTATATATGTCCATTTATCTACTCTTACCTAAGCTTTACACTACAAGCATGTAAAACCCTATTGATCTTTAGCTAAGTGTATATTTACATTAATGGAGAGGGGTGTGAAGAATAAAGGACTTAGTTGATTAAAATACTCATATAATTTGATTTCATGAGTGGATTGGATTCATTATGTGAAACACACACACAAATCAATTCATCAAAAACCTTGCATATCCTTGTATTAATAGAATATTGATTGATGGATATGTGAACTTCCTTATCATAAAATTGTATGACTTTTTGAAGAGAATAGTTTTTGCTAAATATGCATGTGTGTGTGTTTATATATATATATATATATATGAATATGTTGCCCATATCATTTTAACTAGTTAGACTTGGCTTTGTTGGAGGGAAAGCATAGAGTTAAGTTTGGTGGTGTGATAACTTTACAAAAGTAGAGTTATTTGATCACTTCTGAACCACTTATTTATCTTATTTTTGCTTAAATATTATGAACAAGCTTAATTTGTGTTTAATATGGTAATGTAGGTTAAGAGATATCAAACAAATCAAAAATAGGCCAAATATTAGGACAAATATAGGATCACAAGGAAGTAGATCGATCTAAACATTTGTAGATCACTCGAAGGTTTATCATGAACAAGCTTAATTTGTGTTTAATATGGTCATGTAGGTGAAGATATATCATACTAAAAAAAATAGGTTAAAATAAGTGCTTAAAAAGCACTAAAATTACCATGATTTAATATACTCTAATTGATTAAATAGATTTATATTTTTATGATTTTATTATATTTTTGTATAAATTTTTCTTTTCAAAATCACATGTATTATTTGTTTTAGGTATTTTCATTCAAAAATAATTTAAAGACTCGAAAAAAAGTACTGGAGATAATACATTACAAATATTTGGAGAAAAAAATGAGAAAAAGTAAAAAAAATATATGGAAACATTGGAAAGAATGGGTCAAAATGGTCAAAAAAGTCAAAAATATCGAGTTCAACCAACCCCGTGCGCACATATGTTGAGTCTAGCCTACTCTAGACATGCATATTCTGAGTCCAGCCTTTCCCGCTCGCACATCTACCAAGTCCCACATGTACCATGCCGAGCCACATGCATGTCACGCTGAGAGGCATCGCCCTTATGCCGAGCCATGTGCGCATGTCAAGCCGAGTCCCACGTGCGCCCGTGTATGCCATCTCTCATCTACAATAAATCTTGCACATGTCAGCGCCCATCTCATCACAAATCTAGCCTCATACACATGTCATCCTGTCCAAACGTGATCAAAATCAATTTTGAGATATTTTCCACTTTTACTTTTAATTGTGTAATAGCATGAAAAGTAAATATCTGAGGGAGTTTTGTCTAGGAAATTAGTTCTTGGAAGCCTTTGTATCATTAGTCTTTCATGGAAACGTTGCTATGTCTAGGAGAATGGTTTTTAAGAAGGATTTTCCCACCTTTTTTTCCTGGGAGCACTCTTGGTTAATATTGATTATGTTATTTAACTTAGAGATTAACTTTACTATTGTAAATATTGTATGATATAACATGTATAAAAATGTGTTTGTATTATATATTAGATAAAGTGTATTATAAATATTTATTCTGTATAATTTAATCATATATATATTTATTTTAAAACAATATGTTTGTATTATATGATAGATAGAGTATAGTTTAAATATGTATAATTATATATATATAAATTTCTATAAAAGTTGTTTGTATTTTATATATTGTAAAATCGGTATAATTATTTTTTTTATTCTTTTCTTTATTTTTCTAACTTTATTTTTTTTATTTGTTTATTTTTCTTTTATTATTTGATTTTGTTTGTTTATTTTACTTAATTTTTTATTTTTATTGTTTAGTATTTATTTTAATACTTAGTCTTAGATTAGTTTTTAAAAAAATAATTTTGAAGCTATCTCCAAAAATATTTTTAATCACAATCTGTGATAAAATGAGGTAGTTGCTTTGTTAGATCTAGGTACAAATGTGTTTTGATGCCTTAATTAATTGACTTGCACCTAGAAGTGGTTTATCTAAAATCCACAATCATGTCCCTAGTTTTAAGTAAATAAAATTTTGAAAATACATAGGCTATAACTTAAAAAGTATAGGTAGACAAACTTGTCCTACCTGTAGGTTTAATTGACTCAATGATATGGGGACATTAAGTTTACTTAAAATGAAATCCTCATTTACGTCTTGTTCAGACGTTAAACTAAGCATTGGATGATAGGTAACCCATCAGTTTAGTTAATTTTATTTTTATTTGTTTTATTTATTTAATTTTTTTTGTTTATTTTAGTTTAATTACATGTGAAAAAATTTAAAATTTTTAAAACTAAAAATATTTGTTGAGATGTTAGAAGTTCAAAGCGATTTTTCTGTGTGGACTTTAATGATGTTGAGATGTTAGAAGTTCAAAGCACTGGATGAGAGACAACCCATCATTTTAGGTAATTTCTTTTTTCTTTTTTCTTTATCTTTAATTTACAATTGTTACATTGAGGACAATGTAAGTTCTAGGTGTGGAGTGGTGTAAAGTTACCATACTTAATTTCAAAAATCTTAACAATTTAAAAAAAAATTATGTTCACACTTTCTTTTTTATTATGATTGATTTTATTTTATTTGTGTGGTTTAGTAATTTTTAAAATTTTAGGATTAGTTTTAAAAAAAATTTTACAAAAATTTATCATTTCTTTAAATGAAATTTAAGTATATAGTTAAGTCTTTTACACTGTTAGATTAATTTTTGAAAACATATCATGGAGTATATGATAATTAGTTAGTTTTTGTCATAAGTTGTATTTCATGATAAAGTGTGAAAATTATAATGAACCCAAAATCAATGTTTAGAAATCAAATAGTGGAGACTACCCTTGTGAGATATATTTGAGCTTAATTTCTTTTTTTTAGTGAAATATATTTTTTCTACTCCAAACACATTTATTATTTTTTAAAATTTTTAGATGATCTCTATAGGTATTAGCATTGAATGTTAGGATTTCCACATCTAGTAAAGTGCATACATTGTTTTTACTACTTAAATTGAATGACACAAGTAAAAATTGATAGTATATGCCCTTTCGTCCTTCATGCATGACTTATACTAAAAAGAGACATATTTGTGGTTACCTATATCAAAATCAAATAGAAATGCCACAAAATTAACCACTCACTAAAATCCTACAAAAATATACAATTTGGGTCCATTCTCTAAAAATAATGTTGAAAAAATCTCTTAAATAAAAGAGAAAGAGAAAGAGAAATGAATAGTATAATCTACATACTATGACCCACATAGCCTACAAAGTTGTAAGAAAAGGCTAATTACAAAATAAAGTTATAGGAAGTAAATTCCTAAAAAGTTATTGCACTTTCTTCATTTTATAAGGCATATATATTGAAATTTTTATTTAATGATTTTGATTTAGGCATGAAAATAATTTTGGATTTCTTTACAAAATCCTAAACATTTGATTCCTTTCATGAGATCAAAGTTATGCACTATTTTTGAGTCTTTCTTCTTTTATAAGTATGAGAACTTATTAGTTTATTTTTAAACATAAACTCTATTCGCATACGACTTTGCATGAGTGTTTGAACCCATAGGATTCAATGTTTTGAGAATTTTGACTTGTAAAGATAGAGTCGAAGTGAATTCGAATTTAAGACACTGAAATTGAGTAAATTTAATTTGAAACATTTTTGAAATGAAGTTTGAAAATGATTTTCAACTAATTATTATTATAAACTATGATTGTTTAACATTTGAAAATAACCTGTGCTTTAGATTTTAATTATGATCTTAAAGAAGATTAAAAAATATGAGACATTTTTATGTTTTGTTATATTTTTTTTTCTTTTTTATTTTTTTTAAAGTTAATTTTTGATTTTATTTAGTTGTTATTTTGTTATAATTATAGTTTTTGCTTTTTTTATTTTTTTTAATTCTTTTTTAATTTTTACACTTAGTTTAATGTTTGTGGGTATCATTACTGAAAACCCTCATGAGATTCAAACTCGTCCACTACGGCAACCTAGGGTTTTAAAGGCTTGTTGCATATGCTAAATGCAACCGTGTCAATCCACGGAAGTGATTTAGGATAGTTTAATTTTTAGTTTTTACTGCTTCTCTTGCAAAGGGACTAGTAAAAAAAATGGTTGAGGGTTATGATGAGTGCTTAAAAAGCACTAAAATTATCATGATTTAATGTACTTTAATTGAATAAATATTTTTATATTTTATGATTTTATCATATTTTTAAATAAATTTGTATTTTTGGAATCACGAGTATTTTTATTATTTTTCAGATATTTTTGTTCAAAAATAATTTAAAGACTCGAAGAAAATTACTAGAGGTGATACATCACAAATATGTTGAGAAAACAATGAAGAAAAGTAAAAAAAATGGAAAAATTGGACAAAATGGATCAAAACAATCAAAAAAGTCAAAAGCACCGTGTCCATCCTACCCTACACGCATATATGTCGAGTCCAGGCTACCCTACGTACGCATTTGTCGAGTACCACGAGGGCCACATCGAGTCGCGCACATGTTTCGTTGAGAGCTAGCACCTATCTATCAAGTCGCACAAGCATATCACGCTCACTCTCAAGCGCGCCAGTGCCCGTCTTCCATAAATCCTTTTCGCGTCAGTGCCCATCCCGCTACAAATCTCACCCCACTTGCCTGCCAACCTGTCCAAACGCATCCAAAATCAATTTTTGAGATATTTTCCCACTTCTTTTGGCCTTTTCCTCATCTATAAAAGAACATTCTCTCTCATTGTAAAAATCATCTCTTAAATCCCTAAAAATCTCTTCTCTTTCTCTCTCTCTCTATCTTTCTCTATCTAGAAAGCTTTCTTAGTTTTTTTAGTTTTAAAGTTCTTCTCTTTTTTAGAAGAACTAGCTATGCTTTTGTAGATTTTTAGTTTTTTTATTCAATAAAACGGAAATGCAAATCCAATTAGTGGTTTTCTAGAAACAGAATTAGCATCAAAGTTATGTAAGGATTATTTTGAGATATAATTTTAAAATGTATTTTTTATAGTTATTTTCATATTTTATTTTTATATGTTATATTTAATTTGTCTGTGATTAAATTTAACATAATTGATTGTTTGTAAATATGATATAATAATAACGTTGTTATACTTACGAAATATTAAATAGGTAAAACATTTCTATAAAATAAATTGATTTTGTTTTTATTCAAGATTTTATATTAAGAATGTTAGAGAGAAATATATTATTTTTCATTACAAATTTAAATCTGAAAATTATATTTTATGGTTTAATTATCAAGTCTGATTTATAGTAATACTCTATTATTTGTTGGTACAATCTCCCAGTAGTTAAAATGAAGTTTTATTTTAAAAGTTTTTATAAGAACTATTATTTGAAAATGTATTAACAACATATTTTCAATAATGGTTTTAAAACTTGAAAGTTAGTACTTGGATTATTAAATTCTTAGGTTTAATTTGGAGACCTTGAATAAAGTTTAAAATGTCTAACTCCACCAAAGGTGGCATTTAAATGGTTCATTTTCAATCTCTTAAAAAAAATTAATTTAATTAACCAAATTAATTATCGACTCCATCCATAAGTATTAATTGATTTTTTTTAATTAACAAAGAATATCTAATCACACCAAAGGTGGTATTTATATATAAAAAAATAAATAAATTTATTTTTATATTTTTAATAACATAAATAATATGAGCAAGCATAATTAACTTAATTATTATATCCATAAATACTTTACTGTTATGAATGATAAAAAATTGCATAACTGTTTATTGAATCCATATTTATGTTTATTGTTTTATGTTATTAGATTAGGTTATACAAAAAAATCAAAATATCGTGATATTATGTTTAGGATTTAATTTCGTTTTTAAAAGTCTAAATAATAAATTAAAAACTACATATATTCATTCCTTAGATCAACGTTAGGAATATACTTATCATTTTTTATAAAATGATTCATGCACTTGGTCATCAGCTAAAATGAAAAAACAATCTAGCTTCATTACTACCATCTATAAATCTTGCTAGCACTGAGTCACATCTTGACAAAACTTCTGTCAATCTTGTTCAACAAAGAAATCTTGATATATCTAGAAATAACAGTACTGTAAATCATGGTATGAATGTTGGCTCAAGAAATGTGTGTTAATATCAACCTCCTCTTCTAACAACTCCTCATGTCACACCAATTTACAATCCAACGTACACCAATAATCCAGATCATCAGCCTACCATTCTTAATCAATCTTTCCCATCTCAAGTGCAATTCAGTAATAATCCAAATCAATCTTTCTCATCTCAAATGAAATCTTTAAGTCAATCTCAAATTACGGAACCTCTCCTTTTTTAAAATCAAAGTTTTGATCCATATAGAAACAAGAATAGGGGTAGAGGTTTTTTAACAATGGAGTAAAGCCACAATGTCAAAGTTGTGGAATGGCTGGACACTATATAGAATCATAATGGTATCATTTCAACTAATCTTATATGGCTATCACTGATGCAAATAGACCTCAAGGTTCTTTCCATCAACCATATTTTGGTTCATAAAAGTAGCAACCTCAATTTTTCCCTCAGTCTATCTCTAATAAGTTTTCCTGTAATAATGTACCATTCACACAACCCCAAGCCAACGTAATCAGTGTTCCTAATCCAATTGCAAATACTTCACAATATAATCAATCTCTATTATCATACACATCTTTCAATTCATAATCTTCATCCATCATAAATTCTCAACCGCTTATGTTAACGCCACCAAATTCTCAAATTACCATTCCATTGCCGTTTTTCAACAGTGCTCAAATTAACCCTCAAACTACACCTATTTCTTCACCAACCTCTGCAATGTATGCCTCTACAATTCCCTCTGTAATTTCAGACCCAACTTGGTTCACTAACTCAGGTGCTTCACATCATGTGATATCTGATCCTTTGAATCTTATATTCAAGAACTAGTATGAAGGCTAACGGTAAGTTTTGGTGGGCAATGGCAATGGATTACAAATTGCCAATTTTGGTATGAATACTTTTACTGCTGATAAAGTGCCTAACAGAGAGTTTCATCTCAACAACATCCTACATGTACCTAATATAACTAAAAAGGTTTCTGAGTGTATCTCAATTTACTTAGGACAATTCTGTGTTCATTGAATTTCACTCTGATTGTTATTTTGTGAAGGATAAATACACAGGAAAGATTCTGCTACAAGGAAAGGTTAATCAAGCCATGTACTTGTTCATTCTTTCTCTTAATAAGAGAACACATGGAGCTATTTTTCAATCAGGTTAGGCTCTACTTGCTTATATTAAAATTATTGAAATTAAAACTCTTAAATTTCAAACGTGGCAGACATTTCTATCATGTAAATAAAGGAGTTGTGAATTGTGCCCTTAGTACATTCAATAAACATTACACACTTACAGAACAATCTATGGTTTGCACTGCCTGTAATAAAGGCAAGAGTCAACAACTTCCTTTTTTCCTTTCATAAAAAAGAAAAAAAGTTTTAAGATTCTTGAAATTATTCACATTAATGTATGGGACCCCTCTCCCATGTTATCCTTCAATGACTTTCGGTGGTATATGGTGTTTATAGATGAAAGCTCAAGGTTTACTTGGATCTATTTCTTAAAAACTAAATTAGGAGTTCAACATGCCTTTCTTTTGTTTAAAAAGCAAAGCAGAATTGCAATGTGGCAAACAGATTAAGATTCTCCAATCTGATGGTGGTGGAGAGTTTGATTCTCTCAATCAATTCTTGGCATATCATGGTATTAACAGACGCATATCATGTCCTTATACTGTTAAGCAAAATGGTCTGGTAGAAAGGAAAATAGGCACATAGCTCCATGCCCATGAAGTTTTAGGATGAGACCTTTTATGCTGTAGTGTATTTAAACAACAGACTTCCCACTTCTTCTTAATTTTCAGAGTCCATATGAGATGATTTCTAGAGTTAAGCTATAAGCCTGAGTATCTTATGCTCAAAGTATTTGGTTGCATATGCTTCCTATATCTAAGGCCCGATAATTCTTATAAGTTTGATTTCAAGATAGATCCCTGTACATTTTTAGGGTATAGTCCTATCCACAAAAGGCTACAAATGTCTCAAAGCAAATGGTAAAGTTTTAATCTCAAGAAATTTCATTTTTGATGAGAACTCATTTGCTTTTGCCACACTTTCCATACCAGATATTTCTCGTTACTCCTCAAAATAGTTTTTCCTATATTGTCCGAACTACCTATACCCATTGCCTTAACAAACTCACCCACACACTTTACTATTCAAATCAGCCCACACACTGAACTGGCAACAAATTTACCAATTGTATCAACATCTTTTGACTCTCATGAAATAGCTACTGTCTATGTTTCCTTGCTAGTATCACCTATTAATCATGTTTCCTTCGTACCTCAAAATCTTTCTTCTCGTATGAAAACTAACACTCATGGTATGTTGACTAGATCAAAGACTACTAATGATGAGTGCTTAAAAATCATTAAAATTATCACGATATAATTTACTTTACTTGATTAAATAGATTTATATTTGTATGATTTTATCATATTTTATATAAATTTATATTTTTGAAATCACAGATATTTATATTATTTTTTAGGTATTTTTACATAAAAAATCATTTAAAGACTCGAAGACAAATACTGAAAGCAATACATCAAAATATTTAAAATATAGTATTCATTTATTATACAAATAAGTGAGAAAAAAATAAGAAAAAGTAAAAAAAAATGAAAAAATGGACAAAATTACCCAACCAGCACATGCCCATGCTAAGCCCCATGCGTGCCACGCCCATCTAGAGCATGCCTATGCCAAGTCCCAAGCGTGCCAATGTCCATCTACCACAAATCCAGTGTGCATCAACCCTTGTCAACCCAAATCCCTCGCACGTTTGCGCAATCTCACCCATCAACGCGTGAAAACGCTCCTACACAAATGTCAGCCTAGCCAAACGCGTCCAAGATTAATTTTTGAGATATTTTTCCACTTTTTTAGTTTTTCCTCACCTATAAAGGGACCCTCTCCCCCATTAAAAAAATCATCCCTCAAAATCTCTTCTCTTTCTCTCTCTAGAAAGCTTTCTTAATTTTTTTTAGTTTTCTTAGTTTTTTTTAGTTTTAAAATTATTTTTTTGAGAAGAACTAGTTATGCTTTTGTAAATTTCTAGTTTTTGATTCAATAAACAGAAATGCAAATCCGTTTGGAGGTTTTACATAAATGGAATTAGCATCAAAGTTTTGTAATGATTCTTTTGAGGTATAATTTTAAAATGAATTCTTTACAGTTATTTTCATGTTTTATTTTTTATATGTTATATTTAATTTATATGTGATTAAATTTAACATAGTTGGTTGTTTGTAAATATGATATAATAATAACGTTGTTATGCTTGTAAAATTTTAAATAGGTAAAACATAATTGGACATATATTCAACTAGACATAACAGAGTTAGACATATATTCAACTGAAAACCAAAGCTTTGATTTAACATATATGATATCAGTTTTACACTAAATAGTTAAACTATTGTCCAACTAAGTACATGATTAAATCACATAACAAATATTTTTTTTCTAATATGCAAATCATTCTAATTAGACAAATGATTAATCGATCATTTTAGGTGGACAAAGTTGGACATATGTCCAACTTTTTCTCATGGTTGCCATTCATAGTTTTTTCTAATATGTTTTTTGCTTGAAAATACATTATATGTATCAAATCCTTCCATAATTATCATGGTTGATCACAAAGGAAGTAGTTAAAATAAATTAACATGACAGAAAACTAAATTCATCAGTAAATACACATAGTTAGACATATGTCCAACTTGACGCAACAGAGTTGAACGTATGTCCAAGTGAAAAGTAATGAATGCCATACTTGTAGCAGGTGCATTTGCATATCCAAAAAGACTCAATTCCGATCAAATATTGAATTCTAATTACAGGTATTTCCTAAGATATAATCAAATGATAACCTATTGGTTGATCATTTCCATGTCTCAAGAATTTGTAAAAAAGGTTAGTGCCTATGAACCAGTTATTAGATTCAAGGTGTTCTTGAGAATTATTTTGGATCACAATCAAGGGCTAAAATAATGCAATATAAAGCTAATTTAAATTCGATCAATAAAGGAAGTTTGATAATTAAAGATTGTTTTACAAAAAGTGCATACACTAGCTTCACAATTGAGAGACGCAAGATGCTTAGTTAGTGAGGAAGACCAAATTCTTGCCATTTGTAATGGGTTAGATAGAGACTATGACTATGTTGTAGTAACTATCTAAAAAGGAGACCTCACAATCCAAGAAGTGTCTCACAAATTGTTGGTCCAAGAGGGAAGGCTAGTGATGAGTGCTTAAAAGGCACTAAAATTTTTATAATTTAATGTACTCTAATTGATTACATAGATTTATATTTTTATGATTTTATCATATTTTTATATAAATTTGTCTTTTCAGAATCACATGTATTTTTATTGTTTTTTAGGTATTTTCGTTCAAAAATAATTTAAAGACTCGAAAAAAAAGTACTAGAGATAATACATCACAAATATTTGGAGAAAAATGAGGAAATGTAAAAAAATATGGAGACTACCCTTACGAGATATTATTTGAGTCATAATTTCCTTTATTCTGAGTGAAATATTTTCTTTCTACTCGAAACACTTATTCTATTTCTTCAAAATTTTAGATGATCTCTATAGGTATTAGCATTGAATGTATAAATTTTTTCATCTTAATAGAGTGTCGTATATTTATTTTTTTCATTTTCTTAGATTAAATGATTTAAGTAGAAATTGGCAGTATATGCTTTTATCTCATTCTTGCATGACTTCTACCAAAAAGGGACATATATGGGGTTGCCTAAACCAAAATGAGCCACTCATCAAATTCCTACAAAAATACACAATCTATACATGGGTTCCTTCTCTAAAAAAATATGTTGAAAAATCTCTAAATATATAAAGAATATATAGTATAATCGACATACTATGACCTTAAAGAGTTGAGAGAGTTGGTTAGTACAAAAGAAATATAGGAAATAATTCCCTTAGAAGTCATTGCATTTATTTTTCCTACACTTTTAAAAGGCATATATCTTGAAATTTTTGCTTAATGAGTTTGATTGATGCATGAAAATAATATATATATATATATATATATATATATATATATATATATATATATCTTTATAATTTATACATTTGATTCATGAGATCAAAGTTATGCATTATTTTGAGTCTTTCTTCTTTTATAAGTATGGAGACTTATTAGTTCATTTCTAAACATAAATTTTATTCGCATACGCCTTAGTAATAGTGCTTGAACCTATAGGATTTAGTGAATTGAGAGTATTGACTTGTGAGGAGTAGAGTCGAAGCGAATTCGGATTCCTAACAATGAAATTGAGTGAAACGAAACATTGTTTTATTAAAATATGAAAATGATTTTTAACTAATTATTGTAGTAAATCATAAATGTTTAAGAAATTAGAATAATCTATGCTTAAAGGTTTTAATTATAAAACTTAAATGAAATTTTAAGCATGAAAATTTTTGCTTTTTATTTTACTTTTTTAGTTTTGTTTTATTTTAAAGATTGTTTTATTTAGTTTAATATTTGTGGGTATCATTGCTAAAAACCCTCACAAGACTTAAACTCATCTATTAGGGCAACCTAAGGGTTTAAAGGCTTATTGCATACATTAATTGCAACTGTGTCAATCCACGGAAGTGATTTAGGATAGTTTAATTTTTAGTTTTTACCATTTCTCTTTCTAAGGAACTAATAAGAAACTGGTTGGGGGTTGTGATGAGTGTTTAAAAAGCATTAAAATTACCATGATTTAATATACTTTAATTGATTAAATAGATTTATATTTGTATGATTTTATCATATTTTATGTAAATTTGTATATTCAAAATCTCGGATATTTATATTGTTTTTCAGATATTTTTGCTTCAAAAATAATTTAAAGACTTGAAGAAAAATACTGGAAGCAATACATCACAATATTTAAAGTGTAGTATTCATTTATTATACAAATAAGTGAGAAACAAAATGAGAAAAAGTAAAAAACAATGGAAAATCGAAAAATGGACAAAACTGCCTAACTAGCTCATGCCCATGCCAAGTTCTACACACGCCACGCCGAGCCGCGTACATCTGCCAAGTCCCACGCACGCAATGCCCAACCAGGGCACGCTTATGCCGAGTCTTACGCACCTTGGCACCTATTTACGATAAATCCCACACTCATCAGTGCCTATCTACCGCAAATCCCACTTGCATCAACGCCCTTCAACCACAGCACCATTGCACACTAGCACCCTTCTTGCCGTAAATCTAACCCTTCCACACGCGCCAGCATTCCCACATGCATGCTAGCCTAGCCAAACACATTCAAGACCAATTTTTGAGATATTTTTTTCACTTTTTTAGCCTTTTTCTCACCTATGAAAGGATCCTCCCATTGTAAAAATCATACCTCAAAATATCTTATCTTTCTCTCTCTAGAAAGCTTTCTTAGTTTTTTTAGTTTTAAAGTTCTTCTCTTTTTGAGAAGAACTAGTTATGTTTTTATAAATTCTAGTTTTTGATTCCATAAACATAAATGCAAATTCGTTTGGAGATTTTCTAGAAACAAAATTAGCATCAAAGTTCTATAAGGATTCTTTTGAGGTATAATTTTAAAATGAATTCTTTACAGTTATTTTCATATTTTATTTTTTATATTTTATATTTAATTTTTCTATAATTAAATTTAACATGACTGGTTGTTTGTAAATATGATACAATAAAAACGTTGTTATGCTTTCGAAATGTTAAATAGATAAAATATTTCTATAAAATAAATTAATTTTGTTTTTATTCAAGATTTTATATTAAGGATGTTAGAGATAAATATATTATTTTTCATTATAAACTTAAATCTAAAAATTAAATTTTAAGGTTTAATTATCCAGTCTGATTTAGAGTGGTGCATTATTATTTGTTGGTACAATCGCCTAGTAGTTAGAGTGAAACTCTATTTCAAAAGTTTTTATAAAAATTATTATTTGAAAATATATTGACAACATATTTTCAATAATGGTATTAAAACTTGAAAATTAGTACTCGGATAATTAAATTTTTAGATTTAGTATAGATACTTTAAATAAAGTTTAAAATGTCTAACCCCACTAAAGGTGACATTTAAATTGTTCATTTTCAATCTCTTAAAAAAAGAAATTAATTTAATTAACCAAATTAATTATCGATCTCACCTATATATGTTAATTGATTTGTTTAATTAACAAATAATATCTAACTCCACCAAAGGTGGTATTTATATATAAAAAAAGAGAATCAATATATATCAATTTATATCTTTAATAACCAAAATAATATGAGCAAACATAATTAACTTAATTATTATATCCATAAATACTCCACTGTTATGAATGATAAAAAATTACATAATTGTTTATTGAATACATATCTATGTTTATTTTTTTATGTTATTAGATTAGGAAACATAAAAAAAATTAAAATATCATAACAGGATGTTTAGGATTTAATTTTGTTTTTAAAAGTTTGAATAATAAATTAAAAACCACATATATTCGTTTCTTAGATTGACCTTGGGAGTATACTTGTCATTTTTTATAAAATGATTTGTACACTTGTGAAAGTTTTACAAATATAAAACCAAAGTATTTGCAAAATCGGTATTGCTAACCCGATGTCGATTTTGTTTCATCAGCTACTCAAAAACCCAAAGTGTGTTTTGTAGCTTTGACAATTGCAGCACCTAGAACTATAAAAGAAGCATTGAAGGATTCAAGTTGGTATACAACTATGACATTTGAGTTTGATGCTTTGGCCAGCAATAAAACAGACTCTTATTCCTCCTACTCATGGTTGGAAAATCATAAATAACAAAATGGTTTTTTCGTGTCAAAGAACCATCAAATGATCAATCAGATAAACTTAAAGCAAGAGTTGTGCCTAAAGGATTTGTTCAAGTGACTGGTTTTGACTTTCTAAAAACATTCAGTCCAGTGGTGAAATTTGGCACAATTTGTAAAGTCCTCACCATTGCTTTAACCTACAAATGGTCAATTAGATAGCTTGATGTCAACAATGCCTTTTCAAATGGCACACTTACTGAAAAGGTATTTATGTAGTAGGTTCCTCGTTTCATTGATTATGATCATCTTGAATATGTCTACAAACTAGAAAAATCAATATATGGCCTGAAACAAGTTCATTAGGATTGGTTTGAAAAGCTAAGCTCCACTTTGATTGAGTTCTGATTTCTAAAGTACAAATCTAATGATTCATTATTTATCTTATTTTCCAGCTCTTAGGTTATGTATGAATTTGTCTATGTTAACGATATCACACTTATAGGGTCAGATTTCAACACAGTTCTACAATTTATCTCAATGTTAAATGCCAAATTTTCTTTAAAGGATTTTGGTGCCTTACACATCTTCCTTGGGATTGAAGTGTGTGAGTTTGAAGATGGACTATTGCGCAATCTAAATACATTAAAAGTTTGCTAACTAAAGAAAAACTAACAGATGATAAGCCTGCTTGTTCACCTCTGAGCTCTTCTCTCAAGTTATCAATAGCAGGTGGTGTTCCTTTTGAAACCCCTGCATTATATCGAAACTTGGTTCGAGTCTTACAATAAGTCACTCTCTCTTGGCCTAATATTAATTTTGTAGTTAATAAAGTATACCAGTACATGGCTAATCCTATGGATAATCACTAGAATGTTGTAAAGAGGATCTTTAAATATTTGGTTGGTATAATTGATTTTGGTGTCCACTTTAGACCTTCCACAATACTGACTATCAATGGCTTTTCTAATGCTGATTAAGTAAGCCTATTTAGATACAAGGAGATCAACATTAGGTCTATGTATCTTCTTGGGGGCTAATCCTGTCTTGTGGTCCTTTAAAAAACAGCCTATTGTGGTTCATTTGAGTACTGAGGTTAAGTATCGATATCTTGCTTTAGCTACTGCAGAAATCACATGGGTAGAAGCTGTTCTTAAGGAACTTCGCATACCCTTACCCACCAAACCAATGCTATGGTATGATAATACTAGTGTTATAGGCAGTGTATAATTTCAATTAGCAATAAAATCAACTGGTATGCAAAATTCAGTTAGTTGTTAGGCTTGTTAACAGAAAATTCTTCACTTGTTTTTCAGTTAACCATGTTGTTATGCTTGTTAACAGCATAATAGAAAATAAAAACAATAATAGGTGTAATGCATTATAAAAAGTTGAAACTCATATATAGAAATGCAACTAAGTGATTCTTGGAAAATATATAAGTTTGTTACAATGGTTAGCAGCAAATATCAGCTGGTATAAAAAGGTAGAAACGCAATGCAAATTTGCATCATCATATATGCAACAATAAGAAAATACTTTAGAATTTGTCTCTTATCTTTTTTTTCTTTCTATCCCAGTCTTCTTTTTCAAAAATTCTTTTTTCTCTTTATCTTCTCCTTGATCTTCATTTGCAGTCCTTTCGCTTATCTTTATTTTTAAACTAGAGCCCTCATTTAACATATATGATATTAGTTTTAGACTACAGAATTTGACAATACAAAACACATTTTTTAGATTACCTGATCAGAGTCCGCAAGTTTTGTCAAATAACATAAGATTAAATATGAAAGTCGAAGCTCAAGTCATTATGATAGGCATATTGTGAAGTAGGTTAATAAAAATGTCAATAGAAAAGTTGGGTTGGACATTATTAACACAGTCGTAAACAGAGACACTACTACAAAAAGAGGTATTTAAGTCGCTGTGTAAAGTCGGTTTTTGAAAAAAACCGACTTATAACGTAGCCAACCGATGCTACGTCCAACGTGGATAGCGTCAGTTCTCCACGTCAACTGACGCTACCCACGTAATTATATCCACTTTCGGGCAAATTTTTACACAGAACCACATTTTCCTTTCTCTCTCCTCCAATTTCTTCTTCTCTCTCCTCCATTTTCCTACACCGCGCGCCACCTTCTTTCTAAATTTCCGGCCACCTCCGACCACCATTTGTAACGTCGTTTTGTAAGTTATATTCCTCTTCTCATTATCTTTCAAATCTACTATTTTTTTGAGCAAAATATTAAAAAAAAATTATACCCATTTTTTGTATAAATTTTTGATGTAGATATGTTTTTTATTTTGTTTGACTTATTTTATGTGGAAATAATATTTGAAATGTTGTAGTTTTGATGGATTATATTTATTGTGCGTGGATAATAAATAATTATAGTAGAATTTTGTAGTTTATTATTCTGTATAAATTTTTGATTTAGGTATGTTTTTTTATTTTGTTTGGCTTATTTTATGTGGAAATAATATCTAAAATGTTATGGTTTTGATGGATTATATATATTTACTGTGCGTGGATAATAAATAATTATAGTAGAATTTTGCAATTTATTATTCAATTTGTTTTATATTTTGTATAAATTTTTGACATAGGTATGTTTTTTATTTTGCTTGTTATTATGTTCGATTTATTTTATGTGGAAAACACATAAGAAATTTTGTGGGTTTGATTTACTGTGCATGGATAAATTTATTTATATATTATAAATAATTATATTTTATTAAGTAGAATTTTGCAACTTATATTACTCAGTTTGTTTTATATTTTGTATAAATTTTTGATGTAGGTATGTTTTTTATATACGTGATTGGTTTTTATATATTCATGCTAATATGTTGCTTATTTTTTAATTTGTATAGAAATGGTTTTGTAAAATGATTAAAATAATAATTGTTTTGCATTATGTATGTTTTGATATATATTCTAATAATTAGGAAATTTATATATAATAATACTTCAAATATATTCATTGTATACATAATTAAGTAATATGTTTATCTGATGTCATTAATAGAAAATGGACAAATCTTGGATGTCAAAGTGTAGAATTGAGCAAGACTATATTTCTGGAGTTGAAAGTTTCATGGAATTTGCTTGTAGAAATAGTAATACTGGAACTAGTATGATTCGCTGCCCATGCGTTAAATGTAAAAATGAGCGATTTCATGAATTTGATGAGGTTAAGTATCACCTTATCCGTAATGGTATTCTATTGAGCTATAAATGTTGGTATTATCATGGAGAAAATATTGATAATATTCATGTAAAAAAGATAAATAAGAATGTGAGTGGATTACATACATCTTATCATAATGTACAGATAGAAAATATGTTTCATGATGTTGAAGATGAATTACGAGAGGATGATCACGAAACCTTTAATAAACTTATAGAAGATGCCGAAAAACCGTTGTATCCAAAATGCAAAAAATACACTAAAATGTCGGGATTGGTTCATTTGTACAATGTGAAGGCAAAACATGGTTTTTCTGACAAGGGATTCACAGAATTACTAAATCTACTAGTCGATATGTTTCCTGAGGGTATTGAATTGCCATCTTCAATGTATGAAGTGAAGAAATCTCTTAGTCGATTTGGCATGGAATATCATAAGATTCACGCTTGTCCTAATGATTGCATTCTTTATAGAAAAGAATATGAGACATTACATGATTGTCCTATGTGTAAAGAATCGAGATGGAAACATGGTACAAATGAGAGTACAACACATAAGAAAGGCGTGCCTACAAAGGTTCTTTGGTACTTTCCTCCAATTCCTCGCTTTCAAAGGTTGTTCAATATTAAATATACATCAAAGATGTTGACTTGGCATTCAGATAATCGATCTGATGATGGGGTGCTACGTCATCCTTGTGATTCTCCAAATTGGAAAGTAGTAGATAATTTATCTCCTCAATTTTCATCTGATCTACGCAATCTTCGTCTTGCTATTGCTGCTGATGGAATTAATCCACATAGTTCCCTCAGTAGTAGATATAGGCATTGGCCGATAATTATGGTAACATACAACCTTCCTCCACAGTTTGTGTATGAAAGGAAAATTCATGATGTTAACATTATTGATCTCAGGACCGAAACAACCCGGTGTTGATATTGATGTATATTTGCAGCCTCTGATAGATGATTTAAAGACGTTGTGGAATGATGGTGTAAAGGTTTACGATGCACATAAAGAAGAATACTTTAACTTGAAGGGGGTCCTTTTATGGACAATTAATGATTTTCCTGCCTATGGAAACTTATCAGGACATGCAACAAAAGGTTACAAGGGATGTCCTATATGTAGTGATGGAACTTCTACAACTTATCTTGTTCACGGACGAAAGATGTCTTTTAGAAGACATAGAAGATTTTTGCCATCTGGACACAAGTTTAGATACCAAAAGAAACCGTTCGATGGTGAAGAAGATCATGATCATGCAACTCGACCTTTGCGAGGTATTGAGATATTAAGGCAATTGAATGGGATGACATTCAAATGATATGGAAAGATGAAAAAAAACTCACTAAGGTAGGGAAACGAAAGAGGTCAACTAATGAAATGGGTGAAAATGAAAAAGAGTTTGAACCGACTTACCATGGTTGTTGGAAAAAAATCAATATTTTGGGAATTACCTGATTGAAAAGACCTACACATTCGTCACATCTTAGATGTCATGCACATTGAGAAAAATGTATGTGAGAGCTTGATTGGTACTTTACTTAATATACCTGGAAAAACAAAGGATGGAATTAAAGAAACTAGGCATACGACCTGAATTGGAACCAAGAGTGGAAAATGATAAGAATCGAACATACTTACCACCAGTATCATATACAATGTCAACAAAAGAGAAGGATGTGTTTTGTAAATGTTTGGAGGGTGTGAAAGTTCCTGATGGTTACTCATCCAACTTAAGAAATTTTGTGTCTATCACCGATAAGAGGCTGTATGGATTGAAATCACATGACTGCCATATCTTAATGCAACAGTTATTACCAGTTGCTATTAGATCAATTCTTCCAAAACATGTTCGATTATCAATAATTCGGCTTTGTTCATTATTCAATACAATATGCAAGAAATCTATATCAATTGGCGAGTTAAATTCTTTACAGAAAGAAATTGTAGAGACTTTGTGTCTAATTGAAAAATATTTTCCTCCTTCTTTCTTCGATATAATGATTCACTTATGTGTTCATTTAGTTCGAGAGGTTCAATTGTGTGGTCCTACTTACTTAAGGTGGATGTATCCTTTTGAGAGATATATGCAAGTCCTTAAAGGATATGTAAATAATAGAAATCGACCTGAAGGATGTATGGTGGAACGCTACATTGCTGAAGAGGCCATTGAGTTTTGTTCTGAATACTTTAGTGGTTGCACTGAAATTGGGAATCCTACGCACAAGTTGTTCTTAGAACGTCACATGATCCAAGTAGGTAACCCTATGCTTGGTGGAAGTAAGAAATTATTTATTGATCGCACTCGATGGGAAAAAGCACACCGAATAATTTTGGTTAATAATAATGAGGCACAACCGTACATAGAGTAAGTGATGTTCATTGTTTCATGATTATGTGTTCATTTTTTATTTAACTATTAATGATTATATATAATTTAATATATATTTAATAACATTATAGGATGCATTTAAACTTATTGAAGATCGATCCTCGTTATAAAAAAAGAGAGGAGAAAAATGGTTGTATAATGAACATAAGTGAGAGCTTATTAATTGGTTTCGCAACCACGTAAGTATCACAAACAAAAATTCATGCATGTATCTTCCTAGATCTATTCAATGTTTTAAAACTTTGCTCTAAACACATTTTGTGTTTTTGTATACATAGATTCGAGATGAACTCAAGAAACTCAATCATAAAATATCAGAAAGTTTAAAATGACTTGCATATGGGCCAAAATTTGATGTCAAATCATTTTATAGTTTCACAATAAATGGATCAAAGTTTACGACTCAAGCTAGGGACAAAGTCCGAGTAAATCAAAATAGTGGGGTGAAGATGGTTGCACAAACTATGCAATTTGCCAGTTCAAAAGATGCTAATCCTGTACTTTCTGATAGAACATATTATGGTATAATACAAGAGATTTGGGAATTGGATTATGAGGTCTTCCATGAAACAGTTTTCTTGTGTGATTGGGTCGAAGATGTTATCAATGTTGGATATAAAATAGATGAGTTTGGATTTACCCTTGTAAATTTATCCAGGATAAGTCACACTGATGATCCTTTCACGTTAGCACTTCATGCAAAACAAGTATTTTATGTGAGCGATCAGATTGATTCAAGATGGTCTGTTGTGTTAACGCCTCCACAAAAAGAGTTTTACCATTGTGATGTTGTAGAAGATGATGACTCTATGCTTGATACATTAACCAATATTAGTAATTTCTCAAATAAATTGCCTAATGTATGTGATGATCTAATTGATGATGATGATGATTCTTCGTCATGGGCTCGAAATGATTGTGAAGGAATATATGTATATGATCAACAACCTAATTAAACATAACGTATGTTCTATACTGTTGTAATAACTCTTATATATATGTATGTTCTTAAAATTGTCAATTAATTTATATTTCTTCATTGTTTGCAGATATTTCATGGATATTCGGATAACAGAGATTGTAGATCCAAATGATCCATTGGGGTATTTGAAAAGAAGGGGTTGGGCGAATATACCTGATGCTTCACTTAACCCAGATGATAGAATACATGTTCTATTTGATGCTACTGGTAATCCAATAGGGGAAAATGGTCAACAATTGAAATCCTCTATTGGTCGACTTGCAAAGTCCAGTATACCAATCAATATAAATGATTGGTCTGAGGTTGACGAAGCAGAAAAGTTCAAAATATGGATAACCATTTGTGTAAGTCTCTTATATTTTATAATCAATATATATATTATATTAGGTGTATATCTAATCTTTTGTACTATGTTTTTACAGAATCGTTACAAAGTCGATGATAGTTGGAAGGGCAAATGTTATAAAATTGCAAATAAGGCATGTAAGGAATACAAGACTTCCAGATTGGCAAGAAATTATGTGTTTCCATATTTGGAAACACTTGATGAGAATGAAATCTACAAAATTCCTGAAGGACACCCCTGGATTACACCTCAAGTTTGGAAAGAATTTGTGGATTATAGACGTTCAGATGAATTTCAAATTATTAGAGAAGATCATCAGAATGTACAAATGCATAACATTCTTCCTAACCGTACTGGGAGGTCTTCAAATCCTGAAGTTAGATATAGAATGGTATTATTAATTTGTCTTAATTTATAAATATTTTTATATTTATTTTCCTCAATTTAATTTCATGTCATTGTTAATAAAATTTTCATAATTTATGTAGGAAGCTGAATTGGGTAGACCTGTTACCCGAACTGAATTATACATAGAAACAAAGACTCCCAAAACGAAGAATTCAAGACCGATGACTCAACGAGGAGAAGAACAATTAAATAAGTTGGTTAGTAATTTTGGTTGATAAAAAGTCTTAATGATATTTAATAATTGATGTAATAATGAATGATATGTTTGATGGCTTTATTATTTGTAGAGAGCCGTTCAAGAAAAAATATCCAGGGGTGAAATAATCGAAGAGCTTGGGAGAGATGCTTTATATCATGCATTCAGCCGCGAGCATCCTGGTCGTGTTAGGGGAGGTAAGGATAAGTATTCCAAAACAAAAGCCTCAAACGGTAAGTAAGGAGAAGTATACTAAAATTGAAGAAGAATTCAACTCCTTTAAGGCTTCAGTGATGAGTGAGATTGCCACTCTAAAAGAATATCAATCACAACAAATGTCAGCCATGGCATCATGCTACAACCAGGGCATGCCATATTGGCCAAGCATGCAACCATCCATGCCAGGCATACCACCTTCCACGCCAGGCATGTCACAATTCATGCCAAGCATGCCACCATACATGACAGGCATGCCACCATCCATGCCAGGCATGCCACCATCCATGCCAGGCATGCCACCCACGCAATCTCATTGCGCTCAAACTACATCCAGTATGGGATATAGCCATCCTATTGGACCTCACTATATGCCAGGAATGCATATGCAATCAAGTAGTGGTTCATTTTCTCCAATGCAATCTGTACATTCTTACCATAAATCAAACCAAGATGAACATTTGGGTGAGAATGTACATGCAGTAGCTACCCCACATGAGAGTCCTCTTTTATTTGATGAATCATATGTGGTAAGATTTTAATTTCTGTTGTATATAATCTATTATTTTTAAATTCTTATTATATGTTTTATTTTTTGTATATAACACTTAAATTTTTTACAGAATATGAAATGTTTGTTGAAACATCCTTCGTCAACGGACTATGTTGCTATTGGAACGGTACAATAATTGAGCGATGATCGGATGATTCATAATCAATATTTGCCTAATCATTGGCGAATAGTAATTGATCAATCATTGTTTCATGATTGTCCACTACCTATGTCTTCTGATGCTACCACAGTCCAAGAGGCGGTTGGACAGTATGTGGCTTGGCCGTCGATTCAAGTAGTTCTAAATTTTGACGTGGTACTATTTTTTAACTTAAAAGATAACACTTGTTTACTACTATTATTTTATTATATCTTATATTGTTACTAAAAAATACATATATAATACTTTTTTTTAGTCTATTATACCATATCTCTTAAATGCGGCACATTTAAGAGATACGAAGCAAGTATCTCGTGCTAAATCGATGTCTAGTGGCCAATCATCGCGCACCAAGTCATTCAAGAAGAAGCCTTGGAAAAAGTATTGTCATATTTATGCGTTAAACTTTAGTAGAAATCTTGGCACTTTGATGACTATTGTTGGGAGGGCATCTAGCATAAATGATGGATGGACTGTGCCACTTCCTACAGAAATTTCTGGTGTAGATCTCAACCAAACGTATATATCGATCGAGTGCTTATTGCAACTATTTGAATATCAAATGATCGATTTAAGTATAATTCAAGTGTGGACAAGGTGAGTCCTCAATCTATTTATTTTTCTTTTATTTATGCAGAACATATATAATTATATTTATATTATCTAATTATATATATATATCTTTTATATAGGGCGTGTTATTATCGACTTCAACATAATCACTCATCACATTTAGCAATGTTCTATGATTCTTCATATGTCAATCAATATCAAGAGAAGGATGTTAGCATCAGAGCTAAACAATTATGTGATAGAGCATTAATGCTTAACAGAAATCAAAAGTTGATAATCCCTTGGCCATTAAGGTTTGAACAAGGCCAAGATCATTGGATGTTGGTCATCATTGATCTGTTTAATAATCATGCTTGGTATTGTGACTCAGCTTCTATAGAATTGAGTAAAGATACAAAAATAGTTATTGAAATGTAAGAGTTATAGTTACATATCAGTTTCTTCTATTATTTTTTGTAATATTTAATAAAAACTAACCGTTTTAAACCTTGATAGGGCATGGAAGTTGTGGAACAAGTTTCGAGGCATTGCCCTCAAAAAATCTCATAAGCTTATATGGACAAAAGTTATGGTATGTACAAGTCAATATTAATAATTTTATTTTACAATTGAATAATAAAGATGTTTGAATATGAAAATTCATGTACACTTGTTTTTTGTAGTTTCCACAACAAAATAATGGAGTCATGTGTGGTTATTATGTCATGAAGTTTATGAGCGAAATCATCACAAATATCAAAATTCCAATTGATGATGTGGTAATATCTTTTACCCATATACATAATTTTTTTTAACATATTTGAGTTTGTTTTTGTAAATAAATGAAATTATATTCTTATTTTGATTTTAAATACATGTAGTTCTTTGGTTGGAACAAGATGGGCTATGATCAGCAAATTTTTGATGATTTACGAGAGGAATAGGCAGAACACATGCTTCAAATTATATCATCACAAGAAGAATCAGGAGAAGATTCTGATGATCTTGAATAGCATATGACAACATAACAGTAAATTTTTTAATGATTTAATTTCTCTATCTATTCCTGTGTCTGAAATCACTTGTTTGATTGATGATTATATGCTCATGTATTTAGGGGGATGCATTGTTTTATGGACCTATTTTTGGCCCAAACTACATCTCATATCTCTTTCCTAATATTCCTTACGAACTCATATTAGCACTTTATTAATAATTTGTTTATAAATATGAATTTATCTGGAATCTCTGCTAGTATTTTTAATGCTATAATGAGCTCTAAATGGACAAATCAGGTGTACGTAATTCCGATTTGTTTCTTGGTTTGTATGAGTTTTGGTGCCCATGAACGTGTTCCATATGTTTAAGGGCACCAAAACTCACACAAGCCAAGTAAGAAATCGTAGTTACACTTGATTTCATATTTAGAGTTCATTATATATATCATTTAAAAATACTAGTAGAGATTCCAGATAACTTCATATATATAGACAAATGATTAATAAAGTGCTAATATGAGTTCGTCGAATGTCGCTGTACGTGGTAATCTCTTTTTAATGGTAATATTTATAATGATTTAATTTTTTTATTAGTATGTCTGAAGTTTAGACTGCTTGTTTGATGGATATTTTACGTACTCATGTGTATGTAGGGGAATATGAATTGTTATATGGATCAACTGTTTTTTTGTCATAATGCTTGTGAAGGCCAATCAAGATTCTAAGCCAACCAAGCTTTTGATGACATTATTTTATTTGTAATTTAAGTTAACTATATGTATTATATATACATATTTGTTTTTGTAATAAATTTAATTATCAAGTAATTAAATATATTTAAATTTTTAATTATTTGTATTATTATTTAAATTTTAGTTTTTTTATGCTATATATATTAAATAATAATGAGAATAAAAATAAAAAAAATACGGTATATAAGGTAAAGTCGGTTCATCCTGTGAACCGACTTTACATTTTAAGTCGCTAAATTTAAAGTCGGTTCAACGAACCGACTTTAATACCTATTTCTGTAGTAGTGAGAGCTGAATAGAGAAGAGTTTGTTTACTAGCCTAAATCCAAAAAGGCTTCTAAATTTTTCACAAAAGGCTAATGATTCCACTCTAGAAGAACAATCCATAATTTCTTCAAACAAGAGTAACAAACTAGGTTGGTTTGTTAATTGGAGCCAAGCTGGTTTCGTGTAATGTTATATGGGAGGGTTATTTTTGTTGGTTAACATTAAATATCAAGTGAGACGGTCCAAATCACATTTTTCATAAATATGGGGTTACCAGAGGATATGACCCTTTTTTTTTGGTTCAAATGGTGTTGCCAAAGATATTTGCAATGTTTGAAAAAATTAGTCAAGCATCTAAGGTTTGCTTGTCAAGAAAATAAACCAGACCCATACACCCTTCAAGATCGAACCACCATCAATAAATCTATGAAAATTTATTTCAAAACAACAAGGTTAACCAATCTTTTCATGAAATCTTAAACAATAAATTAATGAAAACTATGCAAAGTGGGGTAGAAAAATTTGACAATGGTAGTAATTGTCGTGTAGTAAATGAAGACAGTAATAGATGGTAACAGCAACATTGGCTTCCTCAATGGGATAAAGAAAATGCAACATTAGAGAAGAATAGGAGTGAAACTATCTAAAATGTATTTGATCCATGTTGATTTTAGGTCTTTTTATTTTTTTTTACCATTTTAATTATTTAAAGAGTAAACCTACAAAAACAACCATCGAATCATTGCATTTATTTTGCTCATATCATTAAAATATTTTTCATCTCGTTTATACTACCAAATTATTGCATTTTTTTCATTTATATAATTATATTAGTCTACGTTTAATAGCTTCACATATTAGATAGTTAAGTAGTAGATTTGAAACAATTCAGATGAGTTGTTTCAAATCTACCACTTAATTATCTGAATTATTCTAAATTTACAAGATTAACTGAATGGTATAAATAAAATAAATGTAATAGTTTGATGGTATAAATTGTTGAATATTGGCTCTAAAAGTAACAAATTAGTGGCATAATTTATGGGCATAATTTAGGGAAATTAGTGGCCTAATTTGTGGCATGATTTAAGGAAATTAGTGGCATAATTTAAGGAAATTAGCAGCCTAATTTAAGGCTTAAATTATGGCACAATTTAGGAAAAGGGAGCCTTGCTTCATCTATAAATAGCAAAGATATCATGCATTGAAGAACAAGGCAAAAAAATCAGAAAAATCAGAAAGAGCATAAGCAAACCCAAAGAGAGAAAATACTTAGTGAGTTTGAGAGTTTTCTATGAGTTTGGGAAAACACTTGAGAGATATTATTAGTGAGGATATATGTATCTGTATTCTGTATATTTCTTACCCAGTTTAATAATATCTACTACCTCCTGTGGACCTAGGCGAATTGCCGAACCACGTAAATTTTTGTGCTTCTCTTTTACCGTTTTGATATATTCATATACCACTATTTATTACTTTCGTGCACAAAAAATTGGTATCAGAGCCAAATATAGCATTATTATATGTAAAATCGAAGCTCTTAACGAGACGAACACAACGGTGAAAGAATCGCTCAAATCGGAAGTCAAAATCACCACCAGAAGCCACCGGAGTACTATTGCCAGCAATTGAGTCAACTCAATCACTAGTGATATTTGGACCGAGTTGGTCCGTTTTTCATCCGTTTTCAACTAAGTTGGATCTATTCCTAACTAATTTGACCATTCCAGATTCAACTGCGGACTCTGTTTTTCAAATAAGGTATAAAATTTAGAAAAACACTGTTTTAAGTTATAAGTGCAAAATTTCTGTTATCCGTTTGTACTTATGGTTGATAAAAGAGAGATCGAAGAAGGTGAACAAGCTGACCATAGAATTTATGGAAAACCAAGTTATTCAACTCGAAGAACTATGTTGTCCAGCGTAAAGTTTGAGGTGGAGAAATTTGACGGCACCAATAACTTTGGCATATGGCAATGTGAAGTATTAGAACTATTATTTCGAGAATGATCTAATATAGACTTGGAGACCAGGTCAGGAGATTATTCAAATGAAGATTGGAATTATGTCAATCGACAAGCTTGTGGCACAATTCGACTATACTTAGGAAAAGATCAAAAGTACTTTATCATGAAAGAAAATGTAGCCGCCGTTCTTTGGAAGAAACTAGAGGACAAGTACATGACAAAAGTATTGAGAACGTACTCTACTTGAAGAAGAAACTTTTTCGTTTCCAATACAAGAAAGGTACCTCTATGATTGAGCACTTAGATAACTTCAATAAAATTTTGGTCGATCTGCAAAATTTAGATGTTGAAATTATGGATGAAGATAAAGCTTTGTTGTTGCTAAATTCATTACTTAAAAGCTATGAGCATTTAGCCATAACCCTGTTATATCGAAAAGATGAGGTTAAGTTCATAGATGTTTCAAATGCTTTAGTAAATAATGAGTATCGGAAGAAAGATCAACATGATCACAGAGACTCAATATCAGAAGCATTGACAGTAGCCAAAGGTAGGACGAACAACAAAAAATTAGGTGAATCAAATAATAGGGGGTGATCCAGATCAAAATCCAGAGGAGAGTCATCCAAAAGACGTCTTGCGAAGGACGAGTGTGCCTATTATCACCAGAAAGGCCACTGGAAGAAAGATTGCCCAAACAAGGACAAGTCAAATGCAAATGTTGCACAGAAGGCCGATGAAGATGAAGAATCAGCTTTTTCAGTTTCATCATCAGAAACCTACTCAAATAAGTGGATCCATGATTCTGGATGTTCTTATCATATGTGTCCAAATAGACATTGGTTTTCAAGTTTTGAGGAGCTCGATGGAGGAGTTGTGCTTATGGACAACGACAATGCCTGTCAGACAAAAGGGATAGGAACAGTACGACTAAAGATGCACGATGGTACAATCAGACCACTTACAAATGTAAGATATATTCCTAACCTAAAGAAAAACCTTATTTCTTTAGGTATTCTAGATTCTGATGGTTACAAGGTAACATTGGAAAATGGAGTCTTGAAAGTTATACGAGGTTCATTTGTAGCGATGAAGGGTACTTGGAAGGTGAACTTGTATTTCCTAGATGAGAGTACAATTACAGGAAGAGCAGTTGTCTCAAGCAGTTCTGAAGAAAAGACAAATGATTCTTCCCGCCTATGGCACATACGCTTAGGGTATGTCAGTGAAAAGGCTTTGCAAGGCTTAATGAAACAAGGTCTTTTGAAAGGTGTCAAGACTGGAAAGTTTGATTTCTGCGAGCATTGTGTAATGGGAAAACAAGCAAAAGTCAAGTTCAGCACTGCCATTCATCGTATTAAGGGATCTCTTGATTATATTCACATGGATGTTTAAGGACCTTCTAAGAATGCTTCACTTGGAGCTAAATGCTGGTTTGTGACTTTTATTGATGATTTCTCTAGATATGTCTGGATATACACCATGAGTCACAAAAATGAAGTTTTGGATATCTTTCTTAAATGGAAGAAAATGATCGAGACTCAGACAGGTAGGAAAATTAAAAGGCTCAGATCTGATAATGGTGGTGAGTACAAATCAAATCCCTTCTTCAAAGTTTGTCAAGATGAGGGGATAATCAGACATTTTTATATTCCTCGTACACCACAGCAGAATGGAGTTGCAAAATGAATGAATCATACTTTGGTTGAGAAAGTTTGATGTATGTTATCTCAATCCAAATTGAGCAAGGCATTTTAGGCTGAGGCTTTGTCATATGCAACTCATATAGTCAACAGATTTCTTGCGACTACATTAGATGGGAAAACTCCTAAAGAGGTATGGTCTGGACAACCTGCTTCTAATTATGATTCATTGCGAATATTTGGATGTCCTGCATATTTCATGTTAGTGAATCTAAACTGGATCCTAGAGCAAAGAAAGTTGTTTTTTTGGGCTTTAAGGAAGGAGTTAAAGGGTTTTGACTTTGGTGTGGTGAATTCAAGAAGATCATCTTAAGCCGAGATGTCACATTCGACGAGTTTGTTATGCTGAGATAGACGAATTCTGAGAAAGAGAATGAAAGCCCAAATACTCTTTCTAAGGTGATGCTTGAGACTCCGGAAGATCCAGAAAAGATTGCACCGACTACCGATCGTGGTGAAGATGAAATTGATGATTAAGAAGAGGTCTCAGTTGAGGTGGAGGTTCTCTCACCATCACCACTGATCAATCAACAACTAGAATCTATTGCCACTACTCGACCGAGAAGGGAGATTAGGAAACCTACTAGATACACAGACATGGTAGCATTCACACTTCCAGTAATTGATGATGATATCCCATGCACTTACAGAGAAGCCATGCAGAGTTTTGATAGTATGAAGTGGAAGATGGAAATGGATGAAGAGATGAAGTCTCTACACCAAAATCAGACTTGGGATTTGGTTCAACTTCCCAAAGGAAAAAAACTATTGGCTACAAATGGGTCTATGCTAAGAAGGAAGGTGTTCCTAGTAAAGACAACATCAGATACAAAGCCAGATTGGTAGCAAAAGGCTATGCTTAGAAAGAAGGAATAGACTACAATGAGGTATTCTCACATGTTGTTAAGCATTCACCCATTCGGATACTATTGGCTTTGGTAACACAGTTTGATCTTGAGTTAGCTTAACTCGATGTCAAAACAGCTTTTCTCTATGGTACTTTGAACGAAGAGATCTACATGTCTCAACCGGATGGCTTCAAAGTTCCAAGACGAGAGAATTAGGCTTACAAGCTGAGCAAGTCAATTTATGGTTTGAAGCAATCATCGTGACAATGGTACAAGCGCTTTGATAGTTTCATCAGAGAGTAGAAGTACACACACAGTCAGTTTGATCACTGTGTATACTTTCGGAAACTCCAAGATGGTATCTTTATTTATTTGCTCTTATATGTTGATGATATGTTGATTGCATCTAAGAGCAAGGTTAAGATCGACAGATTGAAGGCTCTGTTGAGTTCAGAATTTGAAATGAAAGATCTTGAAGAAGCTAAGAAAATTCTTGGGATGGAAATCACAAGAGATAGAGTTGCAAGCATAGTCTGTGTGACACAGACTCAGTATCTGAAGAAAGTACTACAAAGATTTGACATTGACGAAAAAACCAAACCAGTAAGTACACTGCTTGCTCCTCACTTTCAGTTGAGTGCATTGATGTCACCTAGCACCACTGATGAGAAGAAGCAAATGGAATGTGTTCCATATGCAAATGTCGTTAGTGCCTTGATGTATGCAATGGTTTACACCAGACCTGATATTTCCCACGTTGTTAGTATGGTGAGTCAGTACATGCATAATCTGAGTAAAGGACACTGGCAAGCAGTGAAGTAGATTCTACGGTACATCTATGGTACTGTGGATATTGGTTTGAAGTTTGAGAGAGATAAAACTGAAGGCAAACACCTAGTCAGATATGTGGATTCTGACTATGCTGGAGATTTGAATAAGCATCAATCTACAACTGGTTATATGTTCACAATGGCAAGAGGACCAATTTTTTGGAGATCAACATTGCAATCAACTGTAGCTTTGTCTACTACAGAGGTAGAGTATATGGCTATAACAGAAGAATTCAAAGAAGCTATCTGGCTTCTCGGGTTGACCAAGGATTTGGGTATTGTTTAGAAGAACGTGGAGGTTTTCTACGACAGCCAGAGTGCCATTTGTTTGGCAAAGAACTAAGTTCATCATGGTTGCACCAAGCACATCGATGTTCGATTTCATTTTGTTCGAGAAATCATCGATGAAGGGAATGTTATATTCCAAAAAGTCGAAACTGTAGATAACCTTGTAGATATACTTACAAAGGTGGTTACAGGGATCAAGTTTCAACACTGCTTGAACTTGATCAACATCTCTCGAGCTTAGAGCACCTAGGGCGCATTTGGAGGCAGTGTTATGAACTTTTTAACCAAGGTGGAGATTGTTGAATATTGGCTCTAAAAGTAACAAATTAGTGGCATAATTTAGAAAAATTAGTGGCCTAATTTGTGGCATGATTTAAGGAAATTCGTGGCATAATTTAAGAAAATTAGTGGCCTAATTTAAGGCTTAAATTATGGCACAATTTAGGAAAATGGAGTCTTGCTTCATCTATAAATATGGAAGAGTTCATGCATTGAATAACAAGGCAAAAAAATCAGAAAAATCACAGAGAGTATAAGCAAACTCAAAGAGAGAAAATACTTAATGAGTTTGAGAGTTTTCTGTGAGTTTGGGGAAACACTTGAGAGATATTATTAGTGAGAAAATCTGTATCTGTATTCTGTATATTTCCTACTCAGTTTAATAATATCTACTACCTCCCGTAGACCTAGGCGAATTACCGAACCACGTAAATTTTGTGTGTTTCTCTTTTACCGCTTTGATATATTCATATACCGCTATTTATTACTTCCGTGCACAACATAAATGACATGAAGATTAATTGAACCCTTGGGTCTTCTTCTTCTTCTTGCCAACAAACCATGAATAAAAGATCCAATATAGTGAATATTTATGAGCTTTTTGCCTAAATAACATCTATTTTTATAAATTGATCAATTTTTCGTAACTAATAATAATTTCTCCTAAAAATCATAATTCTAAATCAAACTACTTAATAAATAGACCAAAATATTATTATTTCATAACTTTAATAAAATAGGATCTAAGGTAAGAGCTCTATCACTTCTACAACATATATAACATGTTATTTATGAAGCTTTGATATATTAATATAGAAATTCATTTTAACAAACATTAACAAAGTAAGACATTCTTGAAAAAAGAAAGCAATTTCTAGAATTATGTATAAACATTTCAAGAAACAAAAATTGCTTAGTGATAATTACAAGATTTGAAAAGTTGCTAGAAGAAGAAGAAAAGGAAGGATAATCACTAACTTACAAATATATTACACCCTACTCAATCTATTAGCCACGTACTACAATAACTCATAATAATAGAATCTCATCAAATCCAAAAAAGAGTGAAGTAATCGAATAAGTAACTTAATGTAATGTTAATGGGGGAGTAATATGCAGAACTAACTTAAGAATATTTCTTGACGAGATCAACCATAAAGCTTAGCAATTTTTCCATCTTTGGTTAAAAAAAAAATCAATAAGTTTAGTAAAATAAGCAGAGCAATTATTGGATGATATCAGCCATAAAACAATCAACCATGCTAATAAAGTATCATTCACAACCACAAATTAAATTGTTTAAATGAGTAGCCATATTTCTATTTACGTGCAGAGATAATAAGATACAAAATCTTAAAACGAACTTGAGCTCAAAACAAAAATTAATATATCATTATGGATAACAGAAGCAACCTAAAGTAAACTTTTTAAAGAAATATACCTTTAAAAATGAACAAAGTAAGAGGTGAATGATGATTGTCATATACGAAATGTGTGTAATAAATACGCAAATATACGTATCGTAATAAGCAATATAATGATAAAAAAAGATCGTTCCCACGGAGATTATTTTATTAGAAACTAATTTTTAAAACTAAAAAAATAAAAATCAAATTTTTTTTGTATTTTTATATTTTAAGGAAGCAAAATTAAAATAATCAAAAATAAATAGTAATAATTAATTAAATCAAATTTGGTAACTAAAAAGATATATGAGAAAATATCTAGGAATACTTAATCTCTTAATTTTCTAAGCATGTGAATAACTATAATTTCCCTAATATAATTATCAATTAGTTACCTGATCAATTGAATCTAACCTAATATGTATTTCTCTCTCAAGTAAACTACACATCATATAGTAATTAATTTAATCACACTCTCATGCCAATTAAATTGCATACTACTCATTAAGTTCATCAATTATAGATCACATCCATAAGAATCGTACATCTCTACCTAGAAACTATGCATGCTATTTAATCAAGACAAACAATTAAATAATTCTTTCAAATCTATTTAATTATTTCTATAGATAAATTATTTACCAAATAATTAATAGCATACAAATTAGATTAAATAATATAATTATATTAAAATTATAATTGGAGTAAAATATTAAATCAACACATGGTGAAAATTGGGTTCATAAGATTCCTAGATTAATAAATTAAATACACATAATTGTGTTCATAAATCTCATATTTTTCATAAAGAAAGACATAAAAATTGATAAAGAAAAGAGTAAAAGAAGAAATACAATCAATCTCTTGAATTGTAGAATTAATCTTTACCAAAATTGTGTCATCTCTTGTATTTTTCTGTATTTTTCTCTCTTTTTAGCTCCAAAAATTAACCAAAATTATGCTAATGGAGGCCACTTAGGGATTATGGAGTGATTAGGGGCTTAAATAAAGCTTAGGTGTGATCTGGACAATTAGATCAGCTTCAGATCAAGGGTTATGATCAAAATAAGTAAAACTGATAGTTTCAATCAATCACAACGCGACACGTGGTAGGGGAAATTCATTGTGCGAATCAAGGAGCAACAGTTGGTAGGGGAGACCGGTCAGAGTCAACGCTTGCTGAGTTAGCGACTAGGAACGTGACATTATTCGTAAAAACAGATGGCGTGGCGCATGAGTTGATAGTGCAAAGCAATGCCATAATGACACATGGCATGATGCGTTGATCAATTTTTGAACTTGGATTGAACGTCGTGCTAACATATGGCATATGTTTCTCCTCACACGCGGCACGATGTGATTCGCTCTTTGTACTTGTATGGCGTCTACGTGGCTTGCTCAGTCAGCTCCTCTTCTTGAATGGCATGCCATGTGGTAGCTCCCGATTGGTCATGTGTTAAAAATTTATAAAAAATCACAAAAAATTCTAAAAATTATATTTTCACCCCTTTTCATTACAAAGTTTATATTTTAATTTTTTTGGCCATAAAATATTATTTATTAAATAAAACAAATAAATATTAAGTAAAAAGTGCGCTAATGACTCTATTTTCAGAGTCATCAAAAGAAAGATCAGAAGT
Source organism: Hippophae gyantsensis (assembly GCA_030763125.1). NCBI lineage: Eukaryota > Viridiplantae > Streptophyta > Magnoliopsida > Rosales > Elaeagnaceae > Hippophae > Hippophae gyantsensis. The sequence continues at coordinate 31,203,483 of CM061032.1, forward strand.
GGAATTTATTAAGAAAAAGAAATAAACATAAATCATAATTAGCAACATGGAGCACCACACACTACTTCACCTTCGACTAGATAAGTGTAATAGTTGTGTTCCAAAGACACCATTGATGGAACTCTTAGAAACTCATCGAGTGGCAGAGAGATGAAAGAAATAGAAAGAGTGTGAAAATAAGTCCAATGTAGTGTCGCATCTTAAAAAGTGCAACAAAGGACCTTTAAACGATGCCAACAACGATGAACAAATATTTGAGAGGATTGAAGATAGATAATGAGAGGGAGTTTGTGAGGATTGAAAGGAAGAAGAAATACATCAAATGGATAAATGGAATTGGAATGCAAAAGAAAAATGATTCAGATATCAAAAGGTCACAAACGTAAAACACCATATCAAAAACGGTGATGTAAAGTAATTTACGTCAAAAATGCTAAAACTAAAATAAGGCTCTATAATGATTTGACCCCATAAGTAGGACCACCACCCCATATCATGTTTCCGCCAGAAGTAGAACCCTATATTTCTTCTAGAAATCTCCTAATTGTTCTAGAGCAACTAGAAAGATATTCTTTAACTAAAAAGAATTCAATTTAGATGTAGGATACCTATCCAGAAGTTTTTGCAACTCAATTATGTATGATGAAATTATCAAAGATTTGACCATTTCGAACTTTGTCTATAACTCACTATAGGCTCGAGAGATAAAGAAAAGATGTGTATGAATGAGATATCTGGCAAGAAGAAGGAAAATTTGAATAGAGGAACTCTCGAACATTTGGTGATCTCAAATGTGTCGATATCCATGGTGACTTATTATTTCAATGAATCATTTCTTTGGACAGAAGAAGATTATGTGAACACTTACTCAAAATCTCACTTATCAAATTCCATCGTGTCTTCCATAATTTTTTCTAAAGAATTTGCCATGATATATCTGATCCATGCATAATATCATGAAAAATGGATACCCAATTTTGGCTACTACTTAGTATAGACAATAGGTCTAAAAAAGTATCTAAAAATATCCAATTAAGATATTTGTATCCTATCGAAGTAAGGAACCATGACATATAATTTTGAAAGATATTCCATTTTGAGAGAGTTGAACACTATCTCATAAAAAGGTTCTATACATATGCCCTTTCAAAAAGGAATTCTTTAGACAAAGACCCCATTTTTTCATCTTTTCGGATGCTAAATATTTCTCATAACATAGAGTGTGAATCAAACCCATGTTTGAATTGAAATTGAGATACTGATGCAAGTTCTTCCCTTTTGAATTAGACAGATTCATATATGCAAGAGGTTGATAATAAGTTCTTTCAAAATTGACTATTTGTCCCTCTGTTAGAAGTGTTCCATAAATGTATGCGATCGAGTAAATAACTCTATGAATGAATGGATCAGATCGAATTGGAAAATGCAAAGATTTGTACAAGTTATACCTTTCATCACCATTTTGTGGGAAATTGTTAGGTATGAATATGTTAGACATATGTAACTCGATTGGTGAAATAGTATCTCTCCCCCCAAAACATTTTTTTTACCACCGCACAAAGAAAATATTTTGTTGTGAATGAACAAGATATTGAGGAATTTTCCATACATAAAATCATAATTCTTAAAATGAGCCTTTTCCATATAAAAAGGAATCCTTTGTTATAATAGAAGCAGAAGTAATGTGGATTATTCAAGAATCGAAGTCGATTTGTTTTATAAAAAGAAGATATCAATGAACTTCTATGAAATGGTTTCACGGGATTCAGACAATTGTCTTGATCGTGGGATATATTAAAAAATAGGAATCCATGTTATCAAAAGATTTCCTACAATTATTTCTAGTATGGAATGAGTCAATCATCCACTTTGGTATCTTATTGAACAAAAATGGTGATATTGTTCCTCGATTGATCAAGAATTTTAATTTTTGGGAAGTATCATGATCATCCAATAAGAGGGGTTTCAAAATTTTCAAATGAACGATTTGAAGACCTATTGATTCTAACAACTAATTGCAGAGTTGATCATTCAGACCTTTTTAATTCATAGATGTAGATCTCGGACCTATGAATGAGGATATTCCTAAAACTCACAAAGAAAAAAAGAAATGAGTTAGACAAAAAGAGAAGAAACTTGGACAAAAAGAAAGGAAGTGACTTAGACAAATCTTTTTTTTTTTTGATAACCACAAACCATTCAATAGAATATTGATTAATACATAATTGATCGAACAATACTTGAAAATGAAAACGACTCTTCTACTCAAAAATGAAATGTTCCAAATGTTCCTATAAAGTCTTACTCCCATTGGACCATTTGTATCTATATGCATTAGGATCTCGATTTATGGATCTCTCGATTCAAGAAAGAAAAATAAAAGGATCAAACCATTTCTTTTGACTCTTTTTCAAATTTGATAAATGTTGGTTGATCGTATATTTAATTCTAGTTCTATGATTCAAAGTATCATTTCCTATTTAATCCCTTTGAATTCCATATTCGAAGTTGTGATCGGATCTATTCATTAAAAAGAATCGATTCAATACATTTCTTATGTATCCATAAGTGCTATATTGTATTTGAATCATATTTTGGATCAATCTATATTGATTGACTGCCTCTATTATGTTGTTACTAGCAAATACCACTATTTTTGGTTTTGGATCTTCCAAATCTTTCTCGCAGGAGGTCTGGACCCATTTTTTTATCCTTCAATAAAAAGATTCATTTTCTTCATAAAAAAGAGGGGGTAGAACCAATAAATATTTATTTTTTGATTTATCCCTTGAGTTGAATACCTCATTCAAGAATTATTTTTGACCCAATCTGTAGGAATCAATAGAAAAGGCAAATCCCTTATGATATACTAGATCCGGATTGGTTATTGATATAGTGAATAGATGTCATTTTTTGAAATCTCTCTTGTGTTTCAAAATCGTGGTGTAACATGTATCCCCCATGTTCCAGTCATGGAATAGATGAAATAAAAAAATGGATTTTGTTCAAGAATGAAATATTATTGGAACTTTCCATATCCAGTTCATCCTCTAGAACCATATCACATCCTAGATCTAATGAAATAGGATGAATTGAGATGATATTTTGTAAATACGTAATTATATTGAATATATTCACTATTTATTTATTTTTTGATCACTTGGAAAGGATAAAAGAAACATCTTATTCTTTCTTCAACAATTTCTAATCTCTAATGGACCTCTCAGTAGGATTCGAACCTAGATGAAGTTCTCACCATCTGTTAGAGAAAAGAGAACGAATAGATCTTGTAGAATACCTAAGAAATTCTTCGATTTCTTCTAAAAGCAGATGATTATTCGTCTACTTTTCACGTTCCTTGAATAGTCGGGACATTGAGGAATACCTATAAAGGTATTTAGGGAATCAGTCTAATTCTATCTCTATTCGTTCTATTTGAAGAAATGAAGGATCCCAAATAATCAATCTTTCTTTTAGTTGTCGAATCTCTCTTTGATTGATCAATGTGTGATATTTTGAATCCTCATTCCTAATGGAATCAAAATGATCTCTAGATTGATCAGAAGATCCTTTCAATTGGCTAGAATCCATTACTTGAACAAAACTAGATCTTGTGAAATCATATTAAATATTTGATGATACATTCTGTACCTTGCTAAAAAATGATCATTGTTTACCAATCACATAATTTCTAACCAAATCCGATTCGTGCGGATTCTTCCCCCAACTAAAGAAGAGATTTTGGTGGAATTACCACATATGAAATTGAGCACAATCTTGCAAAGAAATAATCCACTTATTTCTCAAGAAGAGATGAAAAATATGCTCAATTTTATTTGATTGAATAGTTGGCCCAACCTCTTGTTGTTTGAAGAAACCCTCCACTTCAATTAGTATTTTTTCACGAAAAGAAACATGAGATAATAAATCTAATCTTTTAATAAGATTTTGAATAATTGTCCCAAATTCAAGTTGATTATGTTTTGTCTCTTTCTTGGAGAAAGATTATTAAACAATTCCCAATTAGGGCCCTTGTGGCTTGGATCATTAATATAATATACAAAAAGAAACTCCAGATATTTGATATCTTTATCTTTCAATGAATCGATATTTACGCCTTATATCAAAAATGATAAATAGCATCATGTTCAATATTTGGCAGGTTGGGACTCTCACATCAAGAGTAGCTCCTTCTTGTTCAGGGTTATTTGTGTGTCTATATATATATAATTTTTAATTTAAAGTTTTAAGTTTAACTATTAATAAAATAATAATTTAAGATTTAATTATCAACAAAGGGATATTATTAAAGAATTTATTATTTATCTTTTTATTTAAAATATATATTTTAATACAAATTTTTTATTTTTATTTATTTTACTTTTAGTTGTAAATAATAATTGATTATTATTTTTATCAATTTTATTCTAAACTATAAATAACAATTTATCTTTCTATTTTTATCTATTTTCTTCCTTTGTAAATAACTCATCTTTATTTTTGTTTATTTTATTTTTAGATGTAAGTAAACCATCGAACATAAAGTGCATAACGCATTCAGCTAGTTCCTAAATCACTATATTCTGCAACTCGGTCTAAACATGGCCGAGTCACCGACTCGTATGCAGCCGATTCTCGACCTTTTCGCATCGGTCGGTTGCGATCATGCTCCAATTTCCGATATATCGGTCTCTGACAAGATCGTCGGAGGTCTCATCTGGTGCATCGCCGCCATTCAATCCGCAAACTCGCAATCCGGCGTCGTTTCTAGCAAAACCTTTGTGGAAGAGAACAAAATGCAAGTAACTTTCCTTCTCTTTCTAGGTCTCGGTCTCCTTTGTGTATAAACTAGTTCTTACTTTGTAGTTTCCAACGACTGTATTTGTTTATCCAGCGAAGTATGTAATCATATTGAAGAAGCTTTGAGGTTGATGAAATGCCCGCACTCTCTTCAAGCTGTTCAAATTCAAAATCTTGACGTTGATTGTGTATTTCCTGTTGCGGAATGGCTTGTTGATCGTGTTCGAACATTTCGAGAAGAGGTCAAAGATTGTTTTCGTATACTTGTCATCTCTATTTCCACTTATAAAAGCTTGAATTTGGGTCTAATATGTACGCATTAATGACAGGATGAAAGGAAAACTTATGTTGTGAGCGAGTTGCAGCATTTACGAGACAGAATTGTGAAGGAGGGTGCTGAAACTATGGGTCAAAAGTTGTTATCAGTTCTGCAATCGTTGAAGGTCCAATTTTCATTTTTTCTTCATAAATTAATGCAAGGAATATCCCAAAGATTAACATATTAGGTGTAGCTTAAGTCCTTATAAACCTATTAATCACCTCATAGCTAGGCAATAAGGGACTTTGTTGGCACATTTCCAACAATCTGTCCCTCTCAGTCGAAGAAACCCTTATTTTTGCATTTTATATTGTGTTTGCTTTATATTGTAGTTCAACTATTTTTAAGCCCACAATGAGCCTTGGTTTTACGCATGATAGAGTTCACATTAAGACTTATGTTGATGCATATAGAGCCCATAACGAGGCCCAAGTTCACGCAAATGGAGCTTATGCAATTGGTAGTGTCACATAGTCGTCCTTGATTATTAAGTTTTGGGTTGACTCTGATGCTACTGTTCTTCTTATTTGCACACTTATCTGCAAAATTACCAATACCACAACATGTATAACATTGAGTACCCGTAGTTTAGTTTTCTTACCTTCAGAACTCATAGGTTTTAATCTTTTTGATGTGGAACAGTAAAGAAATAGAATTGAAAAAGGAGATGAAAGAGAAGAAATTAGGGTTAAGGATTAAAAAATTTGGATGTTAGAGAGAAAAGAAATGAATAATTAGGAAGAGAAATAAATAGAAAGAAATGATATTTTAATTCATTTTTGGTCTGAAAATAAACATATTTATAGAGCTTTTTGGATAACAAATTAAATCCTAATCACTAATTCGAAATAGAGTTTTGAAATAAAATACGTAATTAATAAACATATAAAATCTTGACAAAAATCTAATATAAACTTTTAAAATTTTACCTTATTCTTATCAATATCTAAATAATTATAATTATCTTTATATATTTATTATTGATTTTCAGCATTTCATTCCCTCTAAAAAAATTGACTTCTGACGAGTGGTAGAGCCGTAAAGCATCATACAGAAGTTCATAAATTGCAACACGCATCTTGGGAGGAGCATGAGGAGTGAAAAACGAGAACCTTTGAACATTATTACTTGCAAAATTCTTGGCAACAAAAAAGTAGGCATTGGAATGCTTTATTAGGAAACAAACCATCCCATTTGAAATATGTATGCATAATTACATTAATAGAAATTTTTTGTAAATATGCATTAGACAATAAATGGGTTGGCAAAGGCTTAACAATATGGGCAGGAGGTGTCTTTTTTGATGGTTTGATTTGGGGGATGGCTACGAATACATGGGCTAAGAATTACTTTCATCGCAACAGATTTGTCAATTGTTTTCAGTGGTGATACCCCTAAAATACACTTTGACCAATTAACATTGCTATATTAAGTGAAGTTTAAATAATATCATTTAATTATTTTCTCTGTCAGATAGAATATATCATTAAAAGTTATTTTGTTTTTTAAATAATTATTACTTAAAAATATTACTCTTAAAAAAATTAAAAGCAAGAAAAAATATATTTGATAATTTTTTTCTTCCATATTATTTGAATTGTTTTTGAGAGAAACATTAAAAGAATACATTTTTTGTATAATTGGAAGTGTATGGAATAATTTTTCCTAAAAGAGGATAGTGGAATGATAATTCAATATCTTTTAGTAATTGTCACCATTCCATTTATGTCCATAACACAATAAACGTAAAAATACGTAGAAACAATTCTATTTCTAATTCCATTCATTCTTACCAAATATGACCTTACGGTTCCTCGTGCTACTTGATTGTCCAGCATTTTGTTGAGAAACTTCTTGAATCTTTTGGTAAGCAACAATGGTTCATCCTTATACATATTGTTGTCACTATCTGAAACTTTTTTTCCATGTGCTTTTGGAGGCAATACTTTTATCTTCTTAAGGGGTTCAAGAGTCAGTTCATAGGTTTGGATTGGTTCGACAAGTTTATCCAGTATGATGGTATCTAGGTGTTTGCTCTCTTCTATCGTGGATACCATAATTTTGAATCGTTTAGTCAAGGAGCTGAGAAGCTTACGGATTAGCTTAGGCTGTTCAATTTTTTCTCTAAGATTGAAACAAACATTAGTGATATCACAGAACCTAGCATACAATTTGTTGAAGTCGATTTTTGCTCTTCGTGTTCTTTGGACACATACCTATAAAATCACTAGAAAATCATGTAAGAAGGTATAACACCTATTATGATGCTTAAGTCAGTTTTTTAATAGAAAAAGCTTAAATTAGAAGGAATTTGAGAGAGTTTGTAGTATGAGCTTATGGATACCTTTTCAAGTTATGATGATCTATTTAAATGTTTTGGCGAATGATATAACCATAAATAGTTAATATTGATTAACTAACAATTAAATACTGAATTAATTAATATATAATTTTTTTATGATATTAATGACCACCTATAATTGAATATTGTCATTAATATAGACTTTCAGATTTAAATAATAATAAAATATATCTCATCGTGTGTTGAATGTACTCATTTGACTTTGTCATCGTGGGCTAATCAAATGGTGCCACATGTATCTGGTGATTTTCCTACCAACAAAATTCATTAAACGTTTCATTCTCTTCCATTTTTATAGATTCTCACTAATTGGTAAGCAGTATCAGTTTTGTTTTCTTCACATGGAAATACCTTCGTGTGCTAGTGCGATAGCATCCTAAGCACTTTTAGCAGTCTCAAGGGAGTAGAAATATCCTTCCCTCAAGGGAATTTTTGGATGATTCATGGATAAATAATCATAATGGCAATCGGGGAGAGGAGGCATCATCTTCGTCCCCAATACCTACTGAACAAATGCAAGGTTCTAGTAATGGTGCTAGCTTTGATGGGAGAGTGTTGACAGAATTGATGCTCGATTCCTCATCATCATATGTGAATAAAATCATAACCATTGACATTGCAACAAAAATCGAGTTTAGACTCCTTTGATTTGACCCACGAAGATCGCTCTCTTCAGAGCTCTTTTTTCCTTCCTTGATGATTGTTAAACCATTTTTGTTACCAAAGGTGGTTCCTAACCACCAAGAATGACATCCAAACTTTCTTATCCTGTGTAAGAAAGGTGATCGCCACATACGAAGTGTGTGCAATGAATACGCAAGTATACGTATCGCAACAAGTAATATAATGATAAGAAAAGATTGTTCCCACGAATATTATTTTATTAGAAACTAATTTTTAAAACTAAAAATAATAAAAATCAATTTTTTTGGTGTTTTTATATTTTAATGAAGCAAAATTAAAATAATTAAAAGTAAATAACAATAATTAATTAAATCAGATTTTGGTAACTAAAAATATATATGAGAAAATATCTAGGAATACTTAATCCCCCAATTTTCTAAACATGCGAATCGCTACAATCCCCCAATATAATTATCAATTAATTAAATGATCAGTTGAGTCTAACCTAGCATGTATTCCTTTCTCAAGTAAACTACACATCATATACTAATTAATTTAATCATACTCATGCCAATTAAATTGCATACTTCTCGTTAAGTTCATCAATTATGGATCGCATACATAAGAATTATACATCTCTGCCTAGAAACTATGTATGTTATTTAATCAAGACAAACAATTAAATAATTCTGTTAAATCTATTTAATTGTCTCTATAGATAAATTGTTGGCCAAACAATTAATAGCATACAAATTAGATTAGATAATATATTTAAATTAAAATTATAATTGGGGTAAAATATTAAATCATCACATGGTGAAAATTGGGTTCATAAGATCCTTATATTAATAAATTAACTACACATCATATTTTTCATAAAGTTATATTAATAAATTAACTACACATCATATTTTTCATAAAGAAAGACATAAAAATTGATAAAAAAAAGAGTACAAGAAGAAATACAATTAATCTTTCGAATTGTAAAATTAATCTCCTATTGAATCTCCACGAAAATTGTGTCCTTTCTCGAATTTTTTTCTCTTTTTAGCTCCAAAAATTGACCAAAATTATGCTAATGGAGGCCACTTAGGGTTTATGGGGTGATTAGGGGCTTAAGTATTACTCAAGTGCGATCTGGACCGTCAGATTAGCTTCAAATCAAGGGTTATGATCAAAACAAGCAAAATTGACAGCTCTAGCCAATCACAGCACAACACATGGCACAAGGAATTCATTGGGCGAATCAGAGAGCGATACATGGCAGGAGGGGGGGGGGAGAACGATCAGAGCCAACGATACACGACACGACATGATTTGCGGAGACGGATAGCGTGGCACACGGGTGGAACACTCTGAGTAATGGCGTAGCAACACGTGGCATTGCGCGTTGATCGATTTTCGGACTTGAATTGAACGCCGTGCTGACACGTGGCACGCGTTTTGTCCTCCTCACACGCGGTGTAATGTGATTGGTTCTTCGTACTTGCGTGGCTTGCCTAATCAGCTCCTATGCTTACATGACATGTCACGTGACAGCTCTTGATTGGTCTTGTATTAAAAATTCATAAAAATCCAGAAAAATTCTAGAAAAATGCAAAAATTATAGTCACCCATTTTTACTAAAAAGTTTATATTTTAATATTTTTGGCCATAAAATATTATTTATTGAATAAAACAAGTAAATATTAAGTAAAAAAGTGCACTAATGACTACTTTCATAGAGTCATCAAAAGGCTTGCATGTAAGCCTTTCAATAGGGATAGTTATACTTGTCATAGAGTGGAGTTGTGCAAATAACCCATCCTCTTTCTTGTGATCCATACTAATAGTCCCTAAGAATCAATAAGAAGTATATTTAGTGTTTGTTTTGATATCAATTGAAAAATAAAATTACAAACCTGAAGAAACTAGAAGGGATGGAAAGGTTATTTTAGATATTATCAATTTAAAAATTAATAATACAAAACGACTAGGCATGCAATCATGTATATAAATGAATATAGAAAATAATAGATTGAACATGATATTTAGATGGAAACAACTTAAGCCACCATGACCTAAAGAGAAAGACCATTAATCCATCGGACTACCTAACCGTTCCACTATTCAATTTAATGTTCAATTATAGGGAGATCTTAGACTACCTTTATAATGATAAAGCCCCTAGTGTAATGTACTTATGAGGCATTGATATATTCCACGGTCTCCACGAGGTAGATATTGGATTCAAACCTAATGTTTTGGGAAGTTCGAGTCACATGAACTATAGAAGCCGTTCATGAAGAACCTGAAACTGTTAGCACAATAACACAGTGCAGAGCATGTCCTAATAAGATTTAGCAGTATATAATCCTAACTTAAGCTTCGTAAACAATTTCCACATAACATGAAGCAATTAGGAAACTAGAATGACATAGTGAATGCAATTGTCTCAATCATGGCATCTACAATCTAGGTATGAGAATCATATGACCATGACCACACAACAAGCCATATGAATAGAGAATATGCAAGCCTAAATAGAGTAGATGCAACAAAGAAGATATGAAGTCACTTTCCTTAGTAGAGATATGAGCGTAAGAACCTTGAAAGTATGAAAAGTGTGGTAATATGAACGTATGCTCTATATGTTTAATTTATAAAAGATGTAAAAATTAAACCTAGACCTTTAAGCATGGACCAAAATACTCATAAAATTAGTTAAAATGTTTTTAAAAGAGGTGTAATAGTCATTAGTTGAAAGCCCATGCCAAAAGGAGTTAAAAAGCAATGGGTATTGTTAAAACCGAAAGTTCTCTCTTGATCGAGTACCTACTTGCCCGATCAAGTAATACAATTAAAAAACAACTCTAGAGAGTGGCACTGAAGCATGATGTTCTTCCTTTTTATACTTGTTTTCTGTTGCATTTCCTCAATCGATCCCTATGCATTCCAAGGCTGAATGCTTGCTAATAATGTATGCTTTGTACAGGATCAGGAAAGGCAAGAATCCAAGTCCCGTTTCCATTATAATGCAAAACAATCTCAGTTACGAAGCAAGATTAATGAGTTGGAAGAAGAAATAGTGAGTGGCACTGATAGCAAGAGTATCGATGGACTAAATTGCAAGTTAAGAGAGTCATCCGAAGAATTTGATTTAGCCAAAAAGGTTATTCACACAATCCATCAAAGTTTATGAGTTGTAGCTTTTTATATTTTCTGTAAATCTCTTAGTATAGGAATCACAGTAGGTAACCGTGCTACACTGAAGAGCTGTTGATGCTTTGGTATGGATAATATCATTGCCATTTTCGCCTGCTATGTATCTTTGTAAGGTACTGTACTTTTTTCCCTCACTTGCATGGTGTTCTTTGGTAGGAACTTGCAACTATGCTAAGGGCTGTACTTGCAGTAAAGCGGCAGTTGGATGATGTGCCATTCCAATCAGAACTAATTCAGTATGTTGTATGGCTCTCTTATTTTCCACTTCACTAACCATTTTATTGTAAGCAAATGTTCATCCCTTGCAGTCGAGGGTTATTTACGATTGATTAGTATTGTATGCTTAACAATTAGAAAGCAAGTCATAATAGGGGTGAAATTTTCATTTTTCATATCCGTTAAGAACGTTAGAGGAAAAGCTGCTAATAAGAGTGAGGTTTTATTTGGGTTTGGTATTTAGTGGTATCCCTTTTAACCAAAAGGTGCATATATGGATCCATATTATAGTAGTATGATAGTAATCTCTGAATTTACTTTAAGGTATATAAATGGTTTAATTTCATGTTTTAAATTGGAGATTTCATCACACATGTGATATAAACTAAGAGTAATTGTGTCATTCAGAGAGTAGTATCTTTATTTAATAAAAGGTACGCATGTGGACCCATATATTCATAGCAGTCTTTACATATAATTTTAGGTATATCAATTGTCCAAAATTAAGATTTAACTGAAAATTTTAGCATGTGTTACATATATGTGCAAAACATTAAAGACAAACTCATCTTTATATGTAGGGATTGGTGTGAATATATGGATCCACATGCGTATCTTTTATAAGATAAATGTACTACCCTTTGAATAACACAATCATCCTTTATTTATAACACATGTTTCAGGTATGTGATAAAATCCCTAATTTAAAATATAAAATTGGATCATTTATGTACTTTAAAGTAAATGGAGGATTAATATTGTACTACTTTGAGAATATGGGCTCATATGAGTACTTTTTGGTTAAACAGGTACCACTAATGTACCAAACCCGTTCAATTTGTAGTATATAAAAAGAACATAGGAAGCAATTTGGTACATGAGCATACAAAGTTTATCTAGATATTCTCGCTTAGTTTTTGCTCTCAGTACTCCTTGTCTAAATATGGGCAATCCCCTGTTCCTTTATGCATGATTGCTAGGAGATTTTGTTATTGATAGTAGATTTTGTTAGTTTTCATCATTGATTATGTATGGGCTCTCATTTATCTATAGCTGTTCATACTCATTTAAACAGTTATATGCAGGTATGATTGCCGGTCTTCAGAATTGTGTACACACATTCAAAGAAAGCATCAGCAAACTCAAAAATATTATGATACGTATAATGCACTTTTGGAGATAAAGGAACTGATGCTAAAGGAAACATCTCTCTTGAATTCAATAAGTTCACAGGTACCAGTTGAATAAGTAGATTTTAAGTTATTATCATTTGTGTCTTTGTCTAGGTTTCTATTGTCAGCATATATGCATTAAGGGCATATTTACCAAGAGAGAATGGAAATGAAGGAATGGGGTTGATTCCGATTGAGCTTGTTTACTTCAATTTTTGTGTTAGAAAGAAGAGAATCACTCCAATTTACCATTTCTATTCCCAAATAAAGCCAAAATCTATTCCATCCAAATTGTAGTTATTGATTCCCTTTCCTGATGCTGTTTTTAATTATTATTTTTTTCTAATTTCACAAATAACCCTTCATAAACTTAAAAAATATCAAAAATACCATAAATTAAAGATAATTAGAGTCTTAAGGAGTAGAACCAAGTTTCCATAACACTCTACAGCAGTGATAATAATGATAATTATTGTTATTACAATTTTATTTTATCAAATATCTATAAATCTTAATCATACTTTTAATACTTTTACTAATTGATATTATTTTAAATTTTTAGATATTTTTAAATTTTATTATTAAAAATTCACACATTCAAGGATACTTTGGTAAAGTTACTGTTTCCATTCTCTTTTATTCCAATTCAGCGTGTTTACTTCATATATAAAAAATCAAATTTTTGTTTATTCTGATTCTAGAAAAATGTTAGTAAACAACATTAAAAGTAATAAATCCAAGTATTTTTATTCGTTATCAAACTGATTCCAATTGATTTTCATTCCGAATTAATAAACACGTCCTAAATGTTATATTTCTAGTGTTTGTTTGGAGTCATGCTATCGCTTCCACTCTATTATCAAACGTGTTCACACACTTGTAGATGGTCTTTTTCCTTTTATTTTCTGTTCATTTTGGGTAGTTGATTACCAATTCTCATACTGTAAGGAGCTCTCTAATATTTGATATTTACTAATGGGAAAACCCCAAAGGATTGGTAAATAAGAATAGAAAATAGCAACAATTAACCTTAAAAAGGTTATTAAAGATATTAATATTATAATATGGGAAGAAAAGTTTCATATTCCTCTATTATATATCAACAGGAAATTGGAGTAGATTTCGTGATAGGAAATAGCTTCTTAAACTTATATCAATTATTTACTCAATATACAGATAGGATAAGTATAACAATAGTAGAAGGAGAAACAATATATATTTCAAAGTTAGAAATGCCAAAAGTGTCATCAGAAAAGTTTATTTGACGAAATAAAAAGCAAAAAAGTGATAAGAAGACCAAAAAATAAAAACCACATTTAGAAAATATGACACAAAAAGAAAAATTACTAGATGATCTAGAATTTAATAATCATGAAAATCATTTCTTAAAAGAAATACAAGAAGATAAGAGGTTATTAGAAATAAAATATTACTTAAGATAATAAGCTCAAAAAACCCTTTAATTCAAAAATTAATAAGCTTGATACGTAACAAGTATAAAACTAAAATACCTAAGATTATAAGAATGAAACATATGATTTATACTCCAGAATATCGAAAAGAATTAGTAAACAAATTTAGTAAACAAATTCAAGAACTTTTAGAACTAAGAGTAATTGAATCAAGCATGAATCCATGCTTAAGCCCAACATTTTTAGTAAAAAAAGAAACTGAGAAAAGATAAGGCAAGAAAATAATGGTGATAAATTTTAAATCATTGAATAAGGAAATAATAGATGGATATTTTATTTAAAAAAAGAGTTATTAGCCCTCATCAAAGGAAAGATATATTTTTCTAGTTTTGATTGTGAAAGTAGATTTTGGAAAATCAAGTTAGATAAAAAATCAGAGCTATTAACAATCTTTAGTTGTCTACAAAGATAATTCTAATGAACTGTTGTACTATTTGGATTAAAACAAGCACCAGGAAAATTTCAAAGATAAATGGACAACATATTAAACGATATTACCCTTTTTGTTGTTTGATGATATATTAACTTTTAGTGATAATATCAACCAACGTTATCTTGACATACTAAAAATCCTAACAAAATATAAGAAATAAAGAAAATATTATCTTAGAAATATGCAATATTAGCCCAACAAAAGATCAATTTAGGACTAGAAATAAAAGCTAGAAAGCATCATCTTCAACCTCACGTGCTAAATAATATTTAAGATTTCCCACTATCATCACTGATAAAAACAAATTACAAAGGTTTTTAAGATGTTTGATATATACGGAAGCATATATTAAGAAAATAGCATAAATGAAAAAACCTTTACAAGTAAAGCTTAAGAACTTTGGAAATAGACTAATTAAAATACTCAGTACATGGAAAAGGTAAAAACACAGGTAAAATTTTTACCAACACTTTACTATCCATGACCAAATGAATAAAAATAGATAATTCACATAAATATTTAGGAGCATATTAAAAGTGAGAATAGACGATAAAGATTAATATTTGTATAGGTTTACTTCAAAAGCTTTCCAAGGAGCTGAACTAAACTACTATAGTAATGAAAAAGAATATTTAGCTGTAAAAAAACAATAAAGAAATTTGATATGTATGTAATATCCTCAAGATGTTATTGTTATAACAAACAATAAAATGTTTGGATATTCCTTGAGAACTAATGTTGTAGGAGATTGCAAACAAAGATGATTAATCAAATATCAATAATGGTTCCACTATTACAAATTAAATGTTGAACATCTTCTAGGGAAAAAAATAGTTTAGTTGATAACTAAAGAATTAGCTCCACTAACAATTTTTACAATTGTAATAAAGATATACAATTTTGACATAAAAATTAAGAGCAAAGAAAAGAAATTAAGAGTTATAAGAGATAAACAATCGATTTTATACCTCAAAAAGTCACTTATATTTGACAAACAAAAATTGTCCAATTCTCTAATAAATAAAGAGAATAAATTCTCAAAGAAAGAGGATATAGCCTCCGAACTAACCAAAAAAGAAAAAAAGGAACTCTTCAAAAATTTTATGGTATGAAATTATAAATGAGAGAGCTAAAAAAAATAATCATGAAGAAAAAAAAGTATTATGCTATCCACAAAGGACCAACTCCAGAAATATATAAGACATGGCCAGAAGTAAGTAGAGCAATAAATGGATTCTTCGGTGTAACACACAAAGCATTCACTAATAGAATTGAAGTAGAAAAAAGTTTTGCCAATTTCAGAATCCCTAAGCTTCTCAGACTCAACGTAGCAGCCAACTTAGAAGGAGACTATGCACAAGCACTCAAAAACCAAGCAGTTGCAAAAGGAAAAATGACATTGCTAGGAAGATACGAAACCAATATTTTTTAGAGAAACAAATAATACATCTCTTATCCCCGAGGAAGAAAAGAAAAGAAAAAAACGCTTAAACCCAAATTAATGCCTATATCTTTATAATTTAGCAAGAGAATCAAGAAAATATCAACTTAAAACTATGAAATTTTTTATAACAAAAAAAGTCCACCAGGAAGAAAACCAATCACGTGCTGGTTTCAGAATATGTTCCTATTTTTTTTTATTTCATGGTATATTTGGCTCAGCATTACTGTTCTTTCTTGGTTAAGAGTTTCTTCATCAAAATCTTGGGTTGGTCTACTTTTTTTACTAAAAATAAACTAATTCCATTAAATTGTTGCTTGGGTAAATATTTTCAATCAACCCACAATAAAATAATTGGAAAACATGTTTTGGATCTACTTTCTCAGTAATGTTGAATCCAAGTTTTGAAATGTCGATATCGATGAAGATGTCGAGATATAATTTTTATGAAAATATCGAAGAAATTATCGTTGTCGATGAAAACTTTAGTAAAAGTCAAAGAAACTACGGAAATTTTGTCAAAAATATGGAATTTTTTCATAGAACTTTATAAAACATCAAAATAGTCAATTATATTTTAAATTAGTTTTTTATTTAATACATGTATTTTTAAATATTTAAAATATTTATATTAATAAATAAGTTGATCAATTAATGAAAATATTATATAATAAAATATATATATTTTTTTGCTAAATATTGTAAAATAAATAGTTAAAATGTTTGGAATAATTAAGTAGACCATTTAATTGTATTAACTATTATAAATAGATAAATCTCGACAGTATGAAAATAAATCTCATTGATGATTTGTTTTTTAAAGTACTCATAGCTAGAGGGACATAATCCTTACCAATCGATACAATCTACATATTATAACATTAGTGTAAACAAAATAATGAATGCATGTAATGACTACAACAATTACTAAATATCAAACCCACTAAAAGGAAAAACAATTACTAAACATCAAACTCACTATTACCAAAAACTCTGTCTTGGAGGCTCAATGATTGGATATGAATCATTGTTATCTACAAAGACACAATAGTCATGTATGTCATCCATTCTGTATTGTTTTATGCTTGTTGATATGGTTTCCTCTATGTCAATTAGTTCGTATGGGTCTCAAATTTAATTTGCAACCAACCATAATAATTGGTACTTTTATCTATTCATTTATATGTATAGTAAACATGCTACAAATAAGAAAAAAGAGAATATATTCCCTTCTACAAAAGTGAAAAAAAAGAATTGAAATGATTGCTCAAAAAGAAGAAAAAAAAGAAAAAAAATCAAGAATTTATATTTTTGATATTTTATTCGACATGTTTTGTTATATTTTATGACATTTTAACTACAATATCTACAATGTTTAGGACTTTTAGAAAAATTATGTATAAACAAACTCCTATAAGATTGTAATGATTTGCCTTCCTTAATGTTCACTTTTCATCAAAAACTCAATCTCTTTTATATCTTAAATAGAAGTACAAATTCTATTATCGGTTGAAAGCAGAAAGCCATTTTTCGATACAAAAGGTGAGGCTTTTAACAAGATAACTAATGATTAGACACGAAATAGTGGAAAACAAGGTGGACCTATATCACTAAAACAAGGTAAGATCGGATACAACTCAAGATTTTGTTTGTTAAGTATAATATTTATTTGTTCAAAATCCTAAAACCAAAAAATTAATCAATAATTATTTGTTTAACATTCTTAAATCAAAATTTAATTAGAGCAAAAAATACTTGATATCAAAGCCATATGAAAAAAAAGTACATCAATGGATGGAAACTTCACGCCGTTAACCATTAAATAGTATCCTTGATATTAAGTATAAAACTCAAGGTATTAGAGATATTTTTATGAAAGTCAAGGATATGTAAAAACATGCTAAAACAACGTGAGTGAAATTGTAGTAGACTAGTTTTATGGAAATGCATATTTGCTCGTTGCACACATAATGGCTCATGTGGGCATGTAAATGGTATATATTATATCCTTTGAATTGACATGCTATTTTTATATGAGTACTATAGGATTACTTATGCTGTATAGATCATTCATTCTCAAATATTTCCTTTAAATCTATTTCTCCTTCTTCAATTTCACTAGTTATGTATATTGATTATGTTCAATCAATATCTGATTTTTTATGGGTTTTAATTCCATCTTATAGGCTTGTTTTAATATATTTAAATTTTTTCTTATATTTTTTTATGAGTTAAACTATCAAGGCATTCATTGGCATAATAATTTTCGTCATTACATATCTAACACCTGCAAGTTTTATTGCCTGATAGACAAATAAATTATGTGAAGTTTTTCTTCAAAAAGATCTTTTCTTATAAAGTTCTTTGTTATATATTTTTTTATATTTTAAAAAATCTTGTTTCCTTAATTTATATTTTTTTTATTTTTGTTTATAAAGCTTTATATTACATATATATTTTCCTGGCATCTGAAAATTCTTACTGTCACAACATATTTTAGAATTTCTTTTAGCATAATTATGTTCATTTTTTATTTGGCATTGTAGAATTATCCAAGTTTTAGTTCTTTAATTCTTCCTCTTAAAGTATATGATATTGCTACACTATTTTTATTTATCTAATTTTCTTCAAGAGTTTTATATAAAACAACTAGTAACTTTAAATAAAATATTTCTTTCAATTGTTATTGTATTTTAGGTATTTGGTGGTAATACATTTCATATTCACATATAATATATTTTCATATTTACTAAATACCATTTAGCCTCATTTATTTCTTGTTCATTTGTTTTGGTAATATGATTTCTTTTATCTTCTCCTACGAACTTTCTATATTTTATTTGTTACTTTATCTAAATCTTGTCTTGTTAAAATCTCTTTGCGTCCTAAGATGTATGTTATCTGGTAGATTACTAAACTATATTTTTACATTTTCAATCATTTTATGGTTTAATGACACTTTACAAATTGATGGGTTTGTACTAGTAGTTTTGGATGTATGGATTAGTATGCTCATTGCATTGGCTCATTCATCTAATGTCTTTTCTATCCCTAATATAATCTAGGTCTAGAAAGTCAGTTTTATTATTATTTTTGTGAAGTTTGAATTCTGATGGTATCTTTTGGTACTCCAGTATAATCTTTCTTCCGTTTTTGGTTGTTGCCTTCTCCTATCTGGAGGATTAGATTCGTTTGGTCTTTGTCTATTCCTTTCATTTCTGTGAGGATCAAAAGTTTCTCTTTGAATCATAGGGGACATTATTATGGTTCTTTCCATAGTATATTTAGAATTTTCTGGTTCAAAATCTATTTCACCGATTATTATCATATCTTCATCTCTATTAGAACATTTTATCTCCAAAATGTTTTCTTAATTTCTAATCCGTTAATGTTAGCAGACTTACTAATTTTCCTATATCCTCATTATCAAGATTCATGAATTGTTTTTCTAATTATTTTTCTATATTCCATTACATTAGAAGTATAGATTTTTTTTCAATTTTTCTTTTTCCACAGTTATTTTTCTTATTTCTGTAAGGATTTCTTTTATATTTTATAAAATTTCTATTGTTTTTGTCAAAAGATCTAAGGATTTTATTTTAGCTTTCTGGTTTTTTAATATGTTTATTCGGGTACCATTATTTTCTAATTCTATTTCTTGTAATATTTTGACATTTTAAAGAGATTTTTACTCAATAATTTATCAGTTTTCTTGTTATTCTCCTATTACTTCATGGATAAGATTTTAAACTTTTTTAATTTTTTGTTTTAATTTTTTTATTTCTTCTTCTTGTTCCCGTTATTATTTATTAATTTTTGCTTGATCATTTGTAAATTCGTTTCATGATACATTACTCTTTCTTGTTTATATAAGAGGCTTTTCTTTGATCTCTAGATTCCATTTTTCTCGTATTTCAAAATATGTTAGTATTTTTGATTTTATTATATGTTCTATTTTTTGAAATGTTGATCCATTTCTATGAATTAATTCTGTACATTTCTAGACTTGCTTTTGGTTAGGTGGTGGTTTATAAGGTTCAATCTGTAAGTTTATGTCAGAATTATCCCATTATTATTCATTAGGTTCTAGTTCAGAGTACCTCGATATATATACAAAGATTTATTAACTGATTGGAATGCTAGAGCATCTTGGTTATTAGTTCTCCCAGAAGCTTGATGGGAGATGTGTCAACATATCTTATATATGTAGTCTTATACTCTCCTCTAGTATAGGATGTATGCACCTTGTAAGCTCAAGTCAACACAGGAATTTTGGGTTACAGATGTTTAAACACGTGATCATCTGCTCTGAAATTATGTTGGAGTGTGATTGTCACTAAAATTTATGAGAGATGAACCAACTGATAAATATTGTGAAATCTGATAATTATCAATATATTCATGTATTCTGTTCTGTTTTTTGTACAAGAGTATTAGTCTATGTATACTAAGTAAAACGAAAACTAAAACCTAATCCTAGCAGCAGCTGTACACATGGAAGCTGTTGCACACCCATATTTTACGGCTCCACTAACATTATTGTCTGTCATTCCTTGCTCCACTAAACATTGGTGTCTGCCACTGTTGCAGCATGCACCACAACACACACCAACACTCCCTGCAAGTTGGTGCATATATGTCTCTTATGCCCAACTTGTCAAGTGAGTTGTAGAAGTTCTTTGCAGACACAGATTTTGTGAGTATATCAGCCAATTGATCTTCTGATTTAACAAATGGAAGCTGAATAATCTTTTCTTCAAGATTTTGTTTGATGAAGTTTTGATCCACTTCAACGTGCTTCGTGCGATCATGTTGAACTGGATTGTGGGAGATGACAATGGCTGCTTTGTTATCACAAAATAAGTTCATTTCAGAGTTAGGAGCAACACCAATCTCAGTTAGAAGTTTTTTCAACCAAAAGAGCTCACATATTTCCTTGACCATTCTTTGAAATTCAGCTTCAGCACTAGATAAAGCAACTATCTTTTGCTTCTTGCTCCTCCATGTAATAAGATTGTCCCCCACAAAAGTAAAGTACCCAGCAGTAGATTTCCTATCCTTGATATTCCCTACCCAGTCTGAATTTGTATATCTAACGACTTCCAATTGACCATTCTTTGAAAACTTAAGTCCTTTCTCAGGGGAGGATTTTAAATAACGAAGTATTCGCATGACGGCATCCATATAGTCTTCACTTGGGCAGTGCATGAAGTGACTCACGACACTCACAGCATAAGCAATATCAGGTCGAGTATGAGATAAATATATGAGTTTACCTACTAACCGTTGATATCTTTGTTTATTTGTTGGTACTTGGTCCACATATTCTCCAAGTTTATGATTTTGGACCATCAGAATATCGACAGGTTTACAATCTAGTAATCTTGCTTCTGCCAGTAGGTTAGAGTATATTTCCTTTGGGAAAGACATATACCTTGTTTTGATCTTGTTACCTCAATGCCTAAGAAGTATTTGAGTCCTCCCAAGTTCTTCATTTCAAACTCATTTGACAGTTGTTCTTGAAGCCTTGAGATTTCTTCTTTATCATCCCCTGTAATGATCATGTCGTCTACATAGACTATAAGGATTGTTATTTTTTCCAATCGATGTTTTAGGAAAAGAGTGTGGTCAGAGTTACTTTGTTGAAACTCATATTTCCTCATTGCTGAACTCAACCTGCCAAACCATGCTCGAGGTGATTGTTTTAGTCCATACAATACTCGTTGTAATCTACATGCAGTTTCTTTTCTTGATGTAACAATATATCCTGATGGGATATCCATGTAAATCTCTTCTTCAAGGTCACAATGAAAGAATACATTCTTCACGTCAAGTTGGTGCAATGGCTAATCTAAATTTGCTGCAAGAGATAACAAAATTCTAACAGTTTTTAGTTTAGCCACAAGTGAGAAGGTTTCCTGATAATCTATACCATGTTTCTGTGTATACCCTTTTGCTACTAGCCTCGCCTTGTATCGATCAACTAACCCATTTGCTTTATACTTAATGGAGAAAATCCACTTGCATCCTACCATCTTCCTCCCTTGAGGCAGCTCGCTTAACACCCATGTGTTATTCTTCTACAATGCCTTAAATTCTTCTTTTATAGCTTGAACCTAGTTTGTATCAGATAGGGTTTCTTCAATGCTACTTGGAATTCGACATGAGGAGAGTGTTTGTGCAAACGCCCTTATAGGTTCTAATAACCCTTGAGTAGATACATAATTGGCTATTGGATACTTGGATTGTCTTTCTTCTCTATCTGGAGAGTATCGATTCGAAGGTTTGCCTCGATTGTGTCTGAAAGGTAGAGCATAACCAACAGGTGTATCTATAGCATTAGTTTGTAAAGGTGTGATAGGATAGCTTACCTCAGGAGTATTCTCAGCATGAGGATCATTGGGTACTAGAAAGTGGAAAGGTGCATCAACCACTGCATCTTCTGGAGATTCAATCACTAGTTCAGATTCAGTTCTCAGAAGTTCAAGTTCGGGTCTAGGTACTAGCTCATCCTAATTGTTGGCATTATCTGAGTATGTCGGATTGTTACTAATGTCTAACACTTCAACATCAAGCCAATTTTGTTCTTTACCATTGAAGCTGTTTTTATTTTATAGAAAAATTACTTCTTCCATTTCTTAATATCAAATCCATTTATATATACATTTGTTATGCCTAATCTACTGCTGGAAGTTATTAGTATACAGCTGTAAATCATCCTGAAAATCAGGAAACTAACATCTTAAAAACAGGGGTTGGTTCCACCTTAAAAATCAGGAAACTATCCTCCTAAAATCAGGGGTTGGTTTCACCCTGAAATCAGGAAACTAACCATACTCCTAGGTTGATTTCCTACACTCCCCCTCAAGCTAGGCAATATATGTTTTCCAAACCAAGTGCTACATTTAACTCTGTGAAATTAGGTCGAAACAAAGCTTTGGTTAAGATATCTGCTACTTGTTGCCTAGATGGAACATAGTTGAGGGAGATCATCTTGTCTTCAATTTTTTCATTGATGAAGTGTCTATCAATTTCCACATGTTTAGTTCGATCATGGTGGACTGGATTTTTGGCAATTGCAATTGCTGACTGGTTGTCACACATGATTTTAATAGATTCTGAATGTTCAACCTTGAGTTCGTATAGCAGTCGTTTTAGCCAAATTCCTTCACAGATGCCCAAAGCCAATGCACGGAACTCAGCCTCGGCACTACTACGTGCTACCACTACTTGCTTTTTGCTACATCATGTCACCAAATTTCCCCAAATAAATGAGCAATATCCAGATGTGGATTTTCGGTCACTAGGAGATCCCGCCCAATCAACGTCAGTATAAATTTCCAATTTCCTATTAATTGTTTTCTTGAACATGAGCCCCTTTCCAGGATCTTTCTTCAAGTATCTTAGAATACGATTTACTGCCTCCAAGTGATCTACTGATGGGTTGCCAAGAAACTGACTAACAACACTGACTGAAAAACTTATATCTGGACGTGTATGGGTCAAATAAATTAACTTACCTACCAAACGTTGATATTGCCCCTTGTCAGTTGCCAATTCATCAGTTCGAGGCATTAGTTTGGTGTTAGGATCCATGGGTGTTTCAACAGGCTTACACCCACTCATGCCAGTCTCACGCAAGAGATCTAAAACATATTTGCGTTGAGAAACTGAGATTCCTTTAGTACTACGTGCCACCTCCATCCCTAAGAAATATTTCAAATATCCCAAGTCTTTAATCTCGAATTCCTTGGATAATAGCATCTTAAGTCTCTTCATTTCTCCTACATGATTTCCTGTAAGAACTATATCATCAACATATACAATCAAAGTTGTAATTCTCCCATCTGCGAAGTGTTTGACAAATAAAGTGTGGTCTGCATGTGTCTGAGAGTATCCATCCTGTTTGAGGACCTTGGTGAATTTTTCGAATCATGCTCTAGGTGACTGTTTAAGTCCATATAGTGCCTTTCTCAACTTGCATACCTTCCCTTGTGTATCTTTAGTCTCAAAGCCAGGAGGCACATCCATGTAAACTTCTTCGACCAAATCTCCATTTAAGAATGCGTTCTTGACATCAAGTTGAAGCAGTGGCCAATCCTCATTAACTGCAATAGACAGCAAGGCACGAACTGTGTTAAGTTTTGCTACAGGAGCAAAAGTCTCTTGATAATCAATTCCATATGATTGGGTGAACCCTTTAGCCACTAGTCGAGCTTTATATCTGTCGATATTTTCATCTGCCTTCTGTTTAACTGAGAATATCCATTTACAACCCACTGTCCTCTTTCCATGTGGTAGCTTTGTTAACATCCATGTACCATTCTTTTCAAGTACAGTGTATTCTTCTAAGGTTGCCTTGCGCCATTCAAGAACTTTTAGAGCCTCGTTGACAGAATTAGGAATCTTGGTGTTGTCTAGGGATGTCACAAATGCCTGAAATTTTGGGGACAGATTTGCGTAAGAAATGTAACTTTGAAGAGGATGTTGAGTGCATGATCGAACGCCTTTTCTTTGTGCAATAGGAAGATCTAACTCAGCATCAGAACCAAGTTTTGGACTAGATTCTGCTTCATCTTGTAATCTTTCAGATTCAGTCTGACTCAGGAGAGTTTCTTGGCTTTGTTGATTTCGTGTGGGCAAGTCAGGATTTCTCTTTCTTTCATAAACTTTTATGGCATCATTAGGAAGGAGAAGATGTCTAGGATAGACAATGGGAGATTGATCAGGTTTGGTTTTTGAAGGAGAATCTGGAATGGGTATCAGGTTGGAAGAGGACAAGGTTGTGGAGGGTAAATGAGATGATAAATTCGGTTCAATGAGTGATGACCAATCCCAATTCTGCAATTCATTAGTGTGATTCTCCCCCTGAATTGCAGAATTAGAATAGAATAGAGTTTCTTCGAAGAAAGTAACGTCCATGGAATGGTAAAACTTACGAGTGATGGGAGAGAAACATTTGTAGCCTTTTTGATTGGCTGAGTAACCAACGAAGATGCATTTAATGGCACGGGCATCAAGTTTGCCACGATATTGTGAATGAATATGGACAAAAGCAGTGCAACCAAAAACCTTGAAAGGAATTGGTGACACAAGTTGTGAAGTAGAATATTGACTCTGAAGCACTTGTAAAGGTGAATGAAAGTTGAGAACTCGAGAAGGCATTCGGTTGATCAAGTGTGTTGCAGTAAGAATGGCTTCACCCTAAATTTTTTTAGGAACATTGGTTTGAAAAAGTAAAGTTCGGGCAACCTCAAGTATATGACGGTTTTTGCGTTCGGCTACACCGTTTTGTTGTGGTGTGTCAACGCAGGAGCTTTGTTGGACAATACCATGTGATTTGAGATATCCACTAAGATTGGAATTAAAGAAATCCTTAGCATTATCAGTTTTTAGGATTTGAATATTGGCATTGAACTGAGTTTGGATCATGGCATGAAAAAGTGGAAATATGTGCTTGGTTTCAGATTTGTCTTTCATAAGAAATGTCCAACATAATCGAGTATGATCATCAACTAATAGTAAGAACCATCGAGCACCAGTAATACTGGGAACGCGACATGGTCCCCAAATGTCACCGTGAATGAGGGAAAATGGGTGACTTGGCTTGTGCGTGCGTGGTGAAAAAGTGTTTCGAGTATGTTTTGCCAACTGACAAACTTCACAATGAAATGAATTGGGATTTTTATTGATGAATAAGGATGAAAACAAACGTTTCAAATACGAAAAATTTGGATGACCTAGACGAAAATGCCACATCATGATTTCACTTTCCTTATTAGTATGACTATGAGAGTTAAGATTATGACTCAATTGACATTGATGACTAACAGAATGGTTTGAAGGAGTGTTGATATCAAGAACATAGAGGCCCGCACGTAAATCAGCACCGCCAATCATTTTCCCCGAGCTTAAGTCCTGAAAAACACAAGATTTAGCCAATAATTTAGTTTCACAGTTAAGGTCATGATTTAATCTACTAACTGATATGAGATTGCAGCAAAATCCAGGCACAAATAACACAGATTTGAGAATGAGGTTGTTTGAGAGGCAAATGGTCCCTGTTCCGACTACTGTGGTGCGAGTAACATTGACGACACACACTGTTTGAAGTCTGTTGCAAGGTGAATAGGTTGTGAAAAGTGATTGATCACTTGTCATGTGATTAGAGGCACCTGAGTCTACTATCCAAGATGAGGAGGGAATTTTTCTAGCATGCTTTGTTGAATTACTGGAAATATGTGTGGAGTTATTCCTGTTGCTACTAAATGTGGTGTTGATATTTGCCTTTTGTATAAGTTGTTGGAGAAGTTCTAACTGTTCCTTAGTGAATGGGATAGGATTACCAGAAAATGCACTTGAGTTTGAAGGCTGAGTTTGTACTGATGGTTGGAGAGACCGAAACTGAAAAGATGCAGGCCAAAATAGCTCTCCTTGAGGACTGGTACTGTTAAAAGGAGAAGCAGAAACATTAATAGTTGCATTGTTAAATAGACCACCAAAAGGATTATGTTTAGGAGCAGGATCAAGAATGGATCCAAGCCCAAAACTGCCTGAATTTCCCATATTGAATTCAGTTCTGTTACTTGTCTCTGGAACCTCTTCATCCATGTCATCTTCCAGTGTACTAAGAACATTTAAACTTTCAGTTTTTTCATAGCTCTCATGCCCAAAAGTTGAAACTTGAGTTGAAAATTGAAAAGGTGCATTCCTTGCCTGAGTATTTGACATCATACTAGGTGAACTTACAGAGCTAGTTGAACAAGAGGCTAAGAGCAGCAGTTTATGAGCCTAAGGCTCTGATACCATGAAGCTGTTTTTATTTTACAGAAAAATTACTTCTTTCATTTCTTAATATCAAATCCATTTATATATACATTTGTTATGTCTAATCTACTGCTGGAAGTTATTAGTATACAACTGTAAATCATCCTAAAAATCAAGAAACTAACATCCTAAAAACAGGGGTTGGTTCTACCTTAAAAATCAGGAAACTGTCCTCCTAAAATCAGGGGTTGGTTTCACCCTGGAAATCAGGAAACTAACCATACTCCTAGGTTGATTTCCTACAACCATAACTCTCCCTCTGAAGAGGGTAATTGGATACTGATGATGAGAAAAACTATTCAGATTCTAGAAAGGTGATATCCATGGTAATGTAGGTTCTTTTAGTAATAGGATCGTAGCATCAGTATCTCTTTTTTTGTACGCCATATCCCAAGAATACACATCGGATAGCACATGGATCCAACTTAGTTTGTTGATTTTTATGGAGGTGGACAAAAGCAACACATCCAAAAATTCGGGACGGAAGCATCAAAATAGTAGGCAAGGGAACATGATCAGATAGCACCTTTAATGGAGTCTGAAATTGTAAGGTTTTTGTGGGCATACGGTTCAGTAGATACACAACTATAGTAACAATATCACTCCAGTATCTACTAGGCATATGTGCATCGATTAGTAAGGCCCGGACAGTTTCTAAAATGTGCCTATTCTTCATCTCTGCAATCCCATTCTGTTGTGGGGTTTGTGAACATGAGGTTTCATGGAGAATACCATGGTTGTCTAAGTATGTCCGAAATTGTTGATTAACATACTCCCTTCCATTATCAGACCTAATGATCTTAATTTTTTCAGAAAATTGTGTCTGAATCATGGTGTTAAACAAGTGAAACGTAGAAAATACTTCATCTTAATGTTTGAGAAGGTAAAGCCATGTCATTCGTGTACAATCATCAACAAAAATTACAAACCAACGATGACCCGATGACGTAGTGACCGGGGAAGGTCCCCAAACATCAGAATGTACTAAAGCAAAAGGAGTCACACTTTTATGCATGCTCATAGGATAAGACGCCCTATGACTTTTTGCTAAGATATAAGTATCACATTTGAAATCCGAGTGTGTGACATTTGAAAATAAACTAGGGAGTAGGTGCTTTAAATACCTAAATGATGGATGCCCAAATCGACGATGACATAACCAAATTTGTCGCTCCTTGTTACTAACTGTGTGTTGCATGTGATTGGCTCTTCCTGAACTGAGGTCATCCGCGTAATATAAGCCTCCTCTCTTAGTACCACGCCCAATGATCTCCTTGGTGAGAATATCCTGAAGGAGACAAAAGGTAGAATACATCAATACTACACAGTTAAGATCCGAAGTAACTTGACTTACAGACATTAGTCTGTTTGAAAGAGAGGGTACAAATAATGTATTAGATAATGATAATGAAGGAGATAAAGTCATTGTTCCAGCCCCTGTAACTGGATAAGTGACCCCATTGGCATTGGCAACATGGCTTCGTCTCGGCTGGGTTGTATTGGAGAGCTCTTGGGTCAAAGGTCATATGATCTGTAGCTCTAGAATCGAGAATCCAATCCTCATTATCACTACGAGTAGAGATGTGAAATGCTTTACTTGAAGTACCTGGATCCTGGGAAGATTCGGCCTGGGGAATTAGGGATAATGATCCATTATTGGTAGCCATAGTAGCTCTTCCAGTGGTTTCCCGTTTCTTCCGTGCTTGAAGATCATTCCACCAATCTGGATACCCATGTAGCTTGAAGCAGTTTTCAAGGGTGTGTTTGGAGTTTCCGCAATGGGCACATTTTATATCAACAGAAGGTGGATTTCCCGTGGATTTCTTGCTACCCAAAGAAGGAGTTCCTGGTTTTGGTGGCATCGGATTATGGTGTCCTTTGATCCCTTTGAAAGCCATAACTATCTCGGGAGTTGTATCTCCACCCGTGATCATCACGGTTTGCTTGACCTCTTCCCTACAGACGAATCCATAGGCTTGTTCCACCGTAGGAAATGGTTTGATTTGAAGCACATCACTTCGAGTTTTATCTAGTTGGTTATCAAGTCCATCAAGGAAGGTATACACTCAATCTTCCTGTACGATGATGTTGTATTTTTGTATGTCAGTCGCACAGTCCATTGGGTTAGGACAACGAAAATCAATTTCTTACCACAACCCTTGAAGGTCATTGTAGTATTTTTCAATGGATCCACTTGCTTGCTTCATACGAGTAACTCGACGGCGGAGATCATACACTTGAGACGTGTCTGTCTCATCAAAGTAGGTTATAGCAGGAGAATCCCAAACCTGTTTTGCAGTTGGGAATCGGATAAAATTTGCAATCAAGAGGGGTCCATCGAATTGATCAATCATCCCTTGATAATGGCATTTTCAGTGCGCCATCTCCTAAATGAGGGGTTGGTTTCAACAGGTTGAGGAAAATCCTCATTAATATATCCCAATTTGTCCTTGCTAGAGATATACATCTCCATCACCTGGGACCACAAGGCATAGTTGGATTCTCCCAATTTGATACTAATGGGAATAGTCGACGCTTCAGTTAACGGAGGTTATGAGGTGATTTAAGCTCTAGTTAGAACTTCAGTCATTTTTGTAGTCAAATCGTTCAATATGGAATTGGTGGTTAAATTTCTAGATTTTGCCATGAAATCTAAAAAAAAAATTTCCTTTTTTTTTACACTTCGTACACCAGCCAAGTATATATAGAATATTCTGTAACCCTAATTCATTTTTTTTCTATTCGCGCAGCCCTCTGTAGCGCTTTCCTTCTCGTTCCAAGTTTCTTCGAGCTTAGAAGAGCAGTACGGTTGCCCGCGACGGCTGATGGATTTGTACGTAGAGAGACTGCGACGGCCCAACGAGCAGATAGACCTACGGCTCCAACCAGCCACACGCACAGAGATCAAACACAAAAAAAGATGTTGTTGAAGAGACGACGCTATATGTCGCTGCGTTTCAAGTTTCACCGAGGCAGGAGAACGGTGCGGTTGCCCACAACGACGTAAAGAGATTGCGACAGTTCCACGACCAACGAGCAATCTATGACCCCAACCGCAGATACAAAGAACACGACCTCAGCACCGTTTATCGCTGTGTTCTGTTTCTTTTTCCAAAAAGAAAACGATGGTGGAACTGGTCACACCAGCAAGCAACCAGCGCTGGACCCAACTAGTTAGAACGGTACGGTTTCAACGAGTAAACCAAAACGACCACCTCAGATCGAACCAGTGTCGAGGAAAATATAAACCAGAATGGCCATACCAGAAGTCAGAAATCAAAAATCAGAGGGTAAGTGTAAACCAGAACGGCCACCTTAGAAATCAAAAATTAGATGGCAAGGGAAAACAGAAATCAGCGTAGCAGGTAATTCCATTAGTCAGCAATAATTTGCTCTGATACCATGACAAATATTGTGAAATCTGGTAATTATTAATATATTCATGTATTCTGTTTTGTTTTCTGTACAAGAGTATTAGTCTATGTATATTAAGTAAAACGAAAACTAAAACCTAACCCTAGTAGCAGCTGTACATATGGAAGTTGCTGCACACCCATATTTTACCACTCCACTAACATTATTGTCTGTCATTCTTTGCTCTACTAAACATTGGTGTCTGCCACTGTTGCAGCATGCACCACAACACACACCAACACCAACATATCATAATACTCGGGTTATGCGAGAGTGACGGACGGGAGAGTTACTCTTGAAATTACTACAACTACTTTATCATCTAAATTTCTATTCTACTTTTGTTATGCATAGGGAGCTCGCATAAAAAAATGTCATGATGGAAACAGTATCTACATATTTAAAATTAAAGACAAATACACAAAGGTCCCTTAGTTATGCTAGTTAAAAAAGTTTAGTCTGTTTGTTATTCTTTTGTAAAAATTTAGTCATTTTGTTATGAAAAAGTGATAGTACAAGCACAGAGTAACATCTTTGTTATTTTTTGTAACATTTTAAAAATCAATTTTTAATTTTTATTTTATTATCAATTTTGTAATCCTTATTTTCTAATATTAATAAAGACAATTTATGAAATTGATATCTCTATAACAGTTGAAATAATATGAGAAAAAATAAAACAAATTGAAAAATTAGTTATTTATCTTTGTGTGTGACTTTTTCAAAACAAAAGAATTAAACTGTTACAAAAAATAATGAATGGATGAAACTGATCTTCTTGATATAATTAAGCGACTTGTGTTATGACTGACCCTTGAAATTATCAATTTGTATCAGAGCTCTAGCCCGTCACCAGCTACATACAATTTGCAACTGTAATTGATAATTTTATAACATGCAGCGTTTTCAATGTCCTATAATTATAACTACCAAGTCTAATGCATTCTCCATATAATATTTTTTAAGTTTCAAGATGCCATAACTAGCACCGCGGGTCGAATGAAACTTATTGGTTCCATGGAGGGAATTCTTAAGGGCAGTCAGCAGGTAATTATATTTTCTTTATATTTCATACCTTCATGTGAATCCTTGGTACTGTAATCCAAAACACCTGGGAAATAATCAAAATCTTAGTGCCTAATATAATCTTATGACTATTATAAAGGAGTGAGTTTGCACTTTCAAAATGAGATTACTATTATATCCTTAATAGTTCTCGTAAGACTACTATAATCATAAAAATTATGACATGTCATAAGATAACAAGTTTAAATTATTTTTACATATTAATTTAATAAGTGAAATAAATTTTAAATGGTTTCTTATTTAATTACAGTTATAAAATTTATAGAAAATAAATGTTTGATCAATTGGTTCAATTCTTATTTGATTACATTTATATTATTTAATTAATTTTTAATTTACACCATCCAAATTGTCTAATAACTTTTTGCAAATAACAAAAAATTTCTCATAATTTTTTCTAATAAATTCCCATCAATTTGTTAAGCTTAGTAAAGTCTCCCTTCCTTCTAATGTTATATGTCTCCATTTCGCGTTGCAAATAGAATTTAGGCCTTCTACGCTTCTTTTCATCTTCTCTTTCAATGAATTAAGTCGAGCACACTCTAATTAAATTAGCTGTCGCAAAATTCAAGTTTTACTTCTAAAAAGAATTGAAGTTCAATAATATAAATTGTTTTGCATTTGATACCCAATTTATTTTGAAGTTTTCTTATCCTTGACTGTTTCAAGGTGTGTATTTCCTCTCATAATTTGTATCATTTGTTCACAGTATTGTATTATTTCTTAATCTTTCATTACGAAGATAGTTATACTTTAATACACATTCCTATTAATTTTATTATATAACTATTTTAAATTTATGAGTTTACATGTTCATTAGAAAGATACTACAATACCCTTAATATTTACTTTTTGACTTTTTTAACCCCTAAAAGAATGATGTATCAAAAAATGATTTGTGGCTTTTTATTCTAAACTTTTAATTGTGTATTTGATTGGTTATATTACTTCTAAACTTTATTTTTTTAATAAAAAATTATTCTTGATGGAATAATAAATAATAAAATATTGACTTAGTTAGGAATTTTTAATGTTCTTAATTAAAATTATTTATTTATAGAATAATAAACAATAAACATAATTATTTAGTTAGAAATGAAAGATTATGGTTATTATACATTTAGTTTATATGGCCATGAGTGGTGTGAAGTTATCTTTTTTGAATCAATCCATTCTGTGTGATTAAAACCTGTGAATTTTGTGAATTTGTTTTTTTTTGTATTAATTGTACTTTACTATTGTTAATGACTCTTGTTTTAATCACATTTAATCATTTGATAGAAAAATAATAAAATTCTAATAGAAAATTCACGAATATAATATATTTTATCTTTAATTGTTCATTTTTTTATAACAAATAATCTAAGAAACTAAACGATATAAATAATCTAATCTAAGCGACTTCTATAACATTTTTCTCTATTTTTTATGCCTATCCATGAAGCATTAAAGAAGAAAATTATTTTATTTGGCCATTGTATTTGACTTTTTATATTGTTAATTTATGCACTCAAATATTCACTTGGAGTAATAAAATATCACTAATAAAAATAAGCTGAATATTATGTGTTTATATAATTAATAATTATTTTCATAATTTATTTAAAATATTTGTAATATAATAAATTATCGTGAATAAAAATAATTCTATATTTAATTTACAAGTATAAATTTTGACTTGCAACTGTACTAATGACTAGTTAAGAAAAATGGCCAAGATAAATTCTTTAATTTGGTCATCAACTACTTCCATATCACAGAAACTGGAAAAGGTGCAACATGGACTTCAAGAAGAACAAAAGTTTTATGATGCTTTGAGGGAGAGGTATTCTGCATCCATTGCCGAGCAAAGAAAGTGGTATTCTCTCTTGAAAGCATTGCAGGTATTAGCAGTTATTACAATAACTAAAATATGTTTTTGAAATATCTTGAACGCCATTGGTTGAATGTTGGAACGTATATCATAATCCATCTACTACTGCCGGTATTGCACTTTCTTGCATGCCATTTAAAAATCAAGAACTGCCTGAGTAAAATTTCTTGGTATACTGCAGTCCCTCTGGTGTGGAAAATCACGAGTATTGCTGGGAACTGAAATTACTTTAGGCTGCAATCCTTCCATTCTATTTTATGGTTTGCTCTGCCTTGAAAAAAAAAGAGAGAGGAAACATGCCCCTATATATATATATATATATATATGTTTTAATGTTTTTAACTATAAGCCCTTAAGATAGTTGTTCTTGTATCAATATAGTCATCATTTTATGTATGATACAAAATGTTGTCAGTCATAGTACTGTGACTTGAATTGGTTCCCTCCAAGTCCTTGCATATTTTCATATAATTAACTGATTCTTTAAATATTCAGGAGGAATGTGCCAAGAATGACAGACTTCGGAGCCTAAATTCGGTTTAGGCATCTTTTCCAAGGGCAGTATTGAGGTGTTCTACAATTACAGTAGTGGCGGTTATGGTTAAATAAGCAAGAAAGGAAGCATTGAAAGTTTTTATTAGTTCAATCGATAAGCACCATTTGATTTGCTGCCAGGTGATTCCCATGTAAGCATTGAAAGTTGATAACAGAGGAAATAGTCAAGTTTTTCAATAATTTTTTGTTTTCATGTTTATCCTTGGAGATTATTGTCTGTTGTTCTCTTGTAAATTTGTCTTTGTTCTCTGTTTATTATTTACAAATTTTCAAGCTTAGGCAGAATTAGTTATTAAGAAATTAGTGATATTGATTGTGTTTGCTGACTTTCTTCTTGGACGATAGTTTTCATCAGGAAATAATATGTTCATGTAAAATGTCCGATTGTCTAATGTGATTTATCAAGAAATTTACTAGTCTCAGTGAGTAGGGCCAGGCTGTCCAAGCAGAGCTCACGTTCCATCATCAGTTGTCAGTGTCTTGTTAAGCTTTTGAGTACTCTTTCAGTTATTAACTTAATGTTTAGCTTCTTGCCCTTTCTAGCACTGTTGAAGCAGGTACTCTTTCTATGAATATGTTGTTGCTGACCAACAGTCACCACCTGTTTCTGAATGAATATTTTGGGGGTTGTAACCTGTTTCAGATTCAAATGGAAATAGCAGAATCAACGCAGTGTAGAAAGTAGAAACCATGGCTTTATTACTAGGTGCTTTCTAGAGGGTAGCAAGCATAGAGATTAATGACTAATTTGTCCGGGTATTGGGTCCTTTTAAGTCCTGTAATGATGTGATTTATATATTTTAGTTATGTAATTTTTTAGGCCAACTTTTTTAGTCTTATAATTTAAAAGTATGATCAATTTAATTAAATTTTTCAAAAATTGTGATTTTTTCAAGGATAAAATGAGAATTATATATTTTATCAATTAGCATTGGCGTGATAACACATGATCTTTAGTATCTTCAGGTTGTCCCTTTTCCAAAGCTCAAATTTTTAGCAAGACATTATGCCCTATCATGTGCATATAACATGTAAGAAACTATGAGTACTTCATTGATCCAAAAGACCTCACAAGAGTTGTTGGATTGAGTGCTTATGACCATGTGGAGTGGAATTTATCAGAGAGCTTCCTTCGCGGAAATCGGGCTATTCTATTGCATCCTATTTTTTTCCATTTTTTTTAAACTGACCTAATTGATTTTCCCTTACAATTTCCAATTCAGATGGAAATTTCGGAATCTATATTAGCCACCCCCATCTTCTTGAATTTTGTAATTATGACTTTCTACTTTTTCATTTTATTTGTTTACATGATATTTTTGTTTGCTAAGGTAACAATCAAGTTGTGAGTATTTGAAAAGAATGATGGATTTATTCAAAAATTAAATCGTGATCAAAGAACATCCTAAATGAAGCACAAAGCATAAAGGGAGCAAGTCAATGAAATAAAAACGATTATGGATCAATGTGAGCTATGATATGTGAAGCAATCATAAGGGCACATTGAAGGATTCACTACAAATCCCCAGTGGGCCAATTACAAGAGTAAAGGCCAGAAGGTTCAATGAAGCACTTATGGGCTGATCATGACAATTTAAGATGAGACCATGGAGACTCTATTCAACCAAGGAAACTCTATTCAAGCTAGCTCCAATGGATGGACATCGACTGCTTAACATCATCCAAGCTTGTGAGGAACTGATAAGAGTCAACATATTGTATTTTTGTTATGATTTAAAGGTTGATATTTGTGTAAAAATTACGTTTATTTGATTATTTAATCCACAAATGTCATTTCATGGGTATTTCGTGTTTAAAGTGTAATTTCAGGTAAAATCATAATTTTGGAGAAGTTCGGGACAAATTTCAATGACCGGGATTGAGTACAAATAAAAAGAAAACAAAATTTCAAAATTTGGAATTTCGCCGCCGGCGAGAATATTCTCGCCACCGGCGAAAACCTTACGGAGAAAACGTTGAAAATCATGCAGGGAGCACGGATTTTGGCACAGTAATCTCGCCGCCGGCCAAGTGAATATCGTCGCCTGCAAAATCAATCTCGCCGCCTGCCAAATCAATCTAGCTGCCGGCCAAGTGAATCTCGCTGCCGGCCACAATAATCTAGCCGTCGGCGAGATTGAGTGGAACCAAAATCGTAAGTTTTTCAGAAATCTCGCCGCGGCGAGAACAATTTTGCCGCCGGCGAGTTTCGTCCGAAAACAGATTTTTTAGTTGTTTTGTTCCAAAATTACCCCCCAAACCCTAGATCTATATATATAATATGATGGAAAAAGAGGGGGACGATAGAGAGAACAAATCTGAGTCATTTTTGGAGGAGGAAAGGCAATTTTGGAGAGAAAGTTTGGAGAAGCTTGAAGGATCATCACCATTGTTGCTACCAAGTCTTCATTTTTAAGAGTTTTTCATCTCTTCTCCTTCGCCTTCATATTCTGCATTTTATTCAGATTTGTTATTCATGAATTCAATTGAAATAATGGTTGTTCTTATTTCCGTTATGAACTAATTCGTTTTTGCTAAGACTATGATGTAGTTAAATCAAGGAAATCTGATTTCTTTTGTTATTGTTATATGAATTCATTGTTTTTAAGTTGAGTATTTATTTCAATGCTTAATGCTTTTAAATTTCTGATCAAGATTTAGATGATTTGTTGCATTATATTGAGACCGAGAGGAGATGTGTAATGAATGCTTCTTGTGATAAATATCGTATGTTGAATGCGAGTTTGACACCTAATGCATGATGTATGTGGTTATTCTAGAAATTTCATAAATCGTAATGTGCTTATTTGTGATTAAATCTTCATAGAAATATAGTTGGTTTTCATAGATAAGTAATTCTAATATAACTTGAGAGAGAGTATTAGATAAGT
Organism: Hippophae gyantsensis; assembly: GCA_030763125.1. Lineage (NCBI taxonomy): Eukaryota > Viridiplantae > Streptophyta > Magnoliopsida > Rosales > Elaeagnaceae > Hippophae > Hippophae gyantsensis. The sequence goes on from CM061032.1 coordinate 31,240,172, forward strand.
TTGGGTTTTTCAACCATCACTTTTAGCTTTGATTCTCATATAACATGACTTGAAATTGGATTGAATTGATTTAGCGAAATCAAATGCCTTAGCGTTTTTAATCATTTGTGAACAACATTAAATTTTGTTATTTACGTTTAGTTTTATGTTAATTTGCTTTTAAAACAATTTCAACAATTCAGTTTTCAAATAAAATTAGGGTTAGTCAATTTCGGTACTTAGTAACGCCATTTCTTGTGGGTTCGATATCCGTACTTTTGTACACTTTATTACTTGAACGATTCGTACACTTGCGAAAATAAGCATCAAGTTTTTGGCGCGTTCTTGGAAGTGAATGGTTTGATTTTATTAATATCGATACTACCTAATCTTAGTTTTAATTTGAAGTTAATTTGCTTTATCTTTCTTTCATTTTTAATTTTGTTTATTTTGCTGTTTTATTTTATAAATATAAAAAAAAGTAACTTTGTGTTGTTTTTGTTAGTTGATTTTTTGGTTGTAGGAGTTTTGTACGAGACGTACAAGAAGCCTTAACATTCTTCCATTTGATCCGGAGATTGATAGAACATATAGGCGTCTAAACCGAGAGAGAAGACGTTCAACCTCAGCTCCTAATAGACAATCAACCATGGATCCACCATTTGTTGAGGGAGGTGGAAATCGTAGAGCTTTGAAGGATTATGCTGCGCCTAATGTTACTGGAACTATTTCAGGTATAAGGAGGCCGACTGTTCAAGCCAATAACTATGAGATAAAACCATCATTTATCCAAATGGTTCAATCAAATCAGTTTGGGGGAATGTCAAAAGATGATCCAAATGCACATATTTCTTACTTTCTGGAGGTGTGTGATCTTTACAAGATAAATGGTGTGTCTGAAGATGCTATAAGATTGAGGGTTTTTCCTTTTTCACTTCGGGATAAAGCCAAGGTGATGAGAACCATCGAGCTCTACAAATTCCAAGTGGACCAATAACAAGGTCTAGGAAGGCACAACTCGAAAAGGCTTTAAATGGGCTCATTCAAGAGGTCATGCATAATCAAGGCGACCTAAATTGGGAGTGCAAGGATTGGGACAATCCTAGGATGGAAACTAGGGCAAAATTGGCAAAGTAAAACTAGACACATTGTTGTGCCATTTGGACTCTTTTTTGGGCAGCTTCATTTTCAGCCCTTAGATGGAAACAAGGGTTAAGATGTAATATTTTGTAGGGTTTCTTTTGTTCTCAGCTGCACCATATTTTGCTCCAATTGTAGAGTGCCATTTGGATTGATTTTGGGCAGCTTTCTTTTCAACCCTTGGATGAAATCAAGGGTTAAGATGTTATATTTTATAGGATTACTTTTGTGGTCACCGCCCCATTTTTTTCATGATTTGGTCAATGTTTTCTGCTACCTTTTCGATTTTTAGTCAGTGTTTATTTTCAACCCTTGGATGAGATCAAGGGCTATGATGTAGTAGAGCTTAGGGTTGGTTTGTATCCTATTAAAAGCAGCTCATATCTTTGTAAAAAATAATTTTGAATGAAGTTTGAATATTCAGATCATTTGAGAGCTCATTCTAGCTCTTTGTTCCTCTTTAAGCAACTTATCAAGGGATTGGCAACCTTTGTGGCGTTGTTTAGCATCCAAGCATTTGTGGTGAGTAATATCCATACTTGTTAGGGTGTCATTTATGCTAGACTTATCAAGGAATTAGCAGCTCCTTGTGGCGTCTTTTCTCCTCAGAAAAATGGTGAGTAATCTCCATTGATTTGTGGAGAAACCCTTTGCTATATAATCCGAAATTAGCTAGGTCCTATCCCCTTGGTTCTTATCATTTGGTATCGAGCTTTTGGTGCTAATTTTCAGATTCCTATCCTTTTTATTTGTTCTTGTTCTTGTGTTCTTGTTCTTGTGTTCTTATTGTATTTACGATACATAAAAAAAAACGAAAAAAAGTATCATTCTCGTGTTCTTCTTTGAAATTTATTCTCCATACCCTAAAAATATTGCGCTTCTTTGTTTCCACGTTTTTCTCGCATTTTCCTTTCAAATTCTATTGTGTCCAAAGTTTTTCGGTAGTAACCTTGCAGATCCTGCTTGTTTCGAAAGTTTTAAATTTTCCTTTCATATTCTGCAGCTTCCTTGCAAATTCTGCTATTTTTGAATCTATTCGCATTTTTCCTTGCTAATTCTACAATATCCGATATATTCTGCAATTTTTGGTTGGTTTCTAGTATTTACGTGGTAGTTCCTGCAAATTTCATTTTCCCTTTGTGTTGTAATCTATGTGCTATTTACCAATCTTAAAAATTCCTTAAACTCATATGGAAAGTATTGTATTGATTTACTCTTGAGTTATTAGCATAATTGTTTCAAAAAAAAAAAACAGAAAAAAAAGAGAGGCCAAGTTACATTTGCTAATTTCTAGTGAGTATTAGAACTCATAGTTTCAAGGATTTTACACTTTGATTATAAATCTTCCATTGTGTGCTTAGTTCCTTTGGGGAAATTGTTGCTTTCCAATCGTGTTGTTCTATTGCTTTTTCTTGTGCTTACTACTCTAAACACTTTGAGTTAGTTTCCTTTGTGCTTTAACAAGTGGGATATTGTGAACTATTTTTTTTTGGGTGTTTGATAATTCTACAAATTGGTTGGAATCCCTGGATTTGGTTGCTTTGATTAGGAACTAAGAGGGTTTGAGCGATCAATCCGAGTGCTAAACACGTGAGGTATTGTGTGAATTTATATTAGTTCTATTTTATTACACTAACCTATTGTTGTGTAGAATTGAAACAAAAAAATGTCAAACAGTAGTCCCGAAGGAAGACCGGATATGATGTTCATGATGAGGGCGCTGCAACAATCTTTTGAGAGGATGAACAACTTGGTGGTTGATATGAATGAAAGATTGGAAAGGCAAGAAAATTCCTTAGCAGCTTTACAACGAGAAACACCTCCACCCAATGTTAGGAGGGTTAATAGGCAAGCACATGTTGGGGATGATATAGAGGAAGAAGATTGGGAAGAAGAATTGGAGGAAGAAGGGGGAAGAATGCCTAGAGGAGGAAGAAATGGGAATAGAGGAGGAAGAAATGGTAGAGGAGGTATGTGGAGACCCCCACCTAGAGCTCAAGATGGAGTTGATAGAGATCTAAGTGGTATAAAAATGAAGATACCACAATTCCAAGGAAAGAATGACCCGGAGTTGTATTTGGAGTGGGAGAAGAAAGTGGAGCATATTTTTGAATGTCACAACTACTCCACGGAGAAAAAAGTAAAACTTGCTTGAATTGGGTTTTCTGACTATGCATTGAATTGGTGGGATCAATTGGTCATTAGTAGGAGGAGAAACCGTGAAAGGCCCATAGATAATTGGGAGGACATGAAGGCTATCATGAGAAAGAGGTTTGTGCCTAGCTACTACTATAGAGAGTTACACCAACGCTTACAAAGATTGACTCAAGGATATAAATGTGTTGATGAGTACTACAAGGAAATGGAAGTGGCTATGGCAAGAGCTAATGTCGAGGAAGATAGAGAAGCAACCATGGCTAGGTTTCTTAGTGGGTTGAATCCGGACATTGCCAACATTGTGGAACTTCATCATTATGTGGAGATGGAGGATATGGTCCATATGGCAATCAAGGTGGAAAGGCAATTAAAGAAACAGAGTTTTCGATCCCAACCATTAAGGTCTAGTCCCATTACTCAAAAACCAAACCTTACTAGTCCTTGGAAGTCCAATGAAAAAAAGATGAAATAGCTACATCCAAACCAAGATTTGAGCCTTACAAAGCCAAAGAGATGGGGGCTAGCAAGGACAAAGGTAAAATCGACACCCCAATTCGTAATCGTGACTTAAGGTGTTTTCGATGTCTTGGTAATGGTCATATAGCCTCTCAATGTCCCAACAAGAAGGTAATGATCACCTTAGCGAGTGGTGAGGTTGGAACCGATAATGAAAGTGAAGAAGATGAGATACCATCTGCACGGCAAGCTAGTGAAGAGGAGATAGGACCCGTGGATGGGGAAGCACTTGTAATAAGGCGATCTTTGAGCACTCAAGTCAAGGAGGATGACCTTGAACAACAAAGAGATAACATATTTCACACAAGGTGTCATGTGAGTAACAAAGTGTGTAGTGTTATCATAGATGCGGGAAGTTGCACCAATGTGGCTAGTACTACCTTAGTTGAGAAATTAGGGTTGACAACATTTGAACACCCTAAGCCTTACAAGTTGCAATGGTTAAATGATAGTGGGGAAGTGAAGGTTAATAAGCAAGTATTAGTGAGCTTCTCCATTGGAAAGTATAAGGATGAGGTGATGTGTGATGTGGTACCCATGCAATTTGGACACATCTTGCTAGGTAGACCTTGGCAATATGATAGGAGGGTTACACATGACGGATATAGAAACAAGTATTCGTTTGTGAAGAATGGTAGAAACATCACACTTGTACCCCTTTCACCCAAGCAAGTCTTTGAAGATCAATTGAGGATGGTTAAGGAAAAAGAACAAAGAGAGAAGAATGAAAAAGAAAAAAAGAGTGAAAGAAAAAAAAAGAGTGAAGAAAAAGGAGAGGAGAGTGGAAAAATACTAGAGAAAAAAAATGTGAATTTTTATGCTAAGGCAAGTGAGGTCAAGAGAGCTTTTTATTCAAAACAGCCCATACTTGTTCTTTTGTACAAGGAGGCAAATTTTTCTATTAATGATCTTAACCAGTCTTTGCCTAGTACCACTATTTCTCTTTTGCAGGAATTTGAAGACGTGTTCCCTGAAGAGATTCCAGATGGGGTGCCACCAATTAGGGGGATTGAGCATCAAATTGACTTTATACCGGGGGCTTCTCTTCCAAACCGACCTGCCTATAGGACCAACCCCGAAGAAACTAAGGAGATTCAAAGACAAGTTGAAGAGTACTTGATCAAAGGTCAAGTTAGGGAGAGCCTGAGTCCATGTCTTTGTTCGCGTGCTACTCGTTGCCAAGAGGGATGGATCAAGCAGGATGTGTGTTGATTGGGGAGCCATCAACAACATTACGGTAAAATATCGACATCCTATCCCTAGACTAGATGACATGTTAGATGAGTTGCATGGTTCTTGCATTTTTTTCAAAAATTGATTTGAGAAGTGGATACCATCAAATTAGGATGAGAGAGGGTGATGAATGGAAAACCGCTTTTAAAACTAAACATGGATTGTATGAGTGGTTAGTCATGCCCTTTGGTCTAACAAATGCACCTAGCACTTTTATGAGGCTTATGAATCATGTTCTGCATGCATTTATTGGAAAATTTGTTGTTGTCTATTTTGATGATATTCTCATTTACAAGAAAATCTTGAAGATCATGTCTTCCATCTTAGTTATGTGCTTGAAATTTTGAGAAAAGAACAATTGTATGGGAACCTGAAAAAGTGTGTTTTTTGCATGAACAAGTTAGTTTTTCTTGGTTTTGTTGTTAGTTCTAAGGGGGTAGAAGTAGATGAGGAAAAGGTTAAGGCTATTCGAGAATGGCCCACACCTAAATCAGAATCGAGGTTAGAAGTTTTCACGGCTTAGCTAGTTTTTATCGAAGGTTTGTCAAAGATTTTAGTACACTAGCCGCACCTCTAACCGAGGTCATTAAAAAGTCTGTTGGTTTCAAATGGGGCGAGAGTCGGAGAGAGCCTTTAAAGCATTGAAGGATAATTTGTGTTACGCACTGTTTTATCTTTACCTGATTTTACTAAAACCTTTGAAGTTGAGTGTGATGCATCAGGAATAGGTATAGGAGCTGTTTTGATGCAGGAACGGCGACCTATCGCTTATTTCAACGAGAAACTTCATGGAGCAGCCCTTAATTATCCAACGTATGACAAGGAACTATATGCCTTGGTTAGGACCCTGGAGACATGGCAACATTACCTTTGGCCAAGAGAATTTGTCATCCATACCGATCATGAATCTCTAAAACATCTGAAGCGTCAAGGTAAATTGAATAGGAGGCATGCTAGATGGATGGAATTCATTGAGACTTTTCCTTATATTGTTCAATATAAGAGAGGTAAGGAGAATGTTGTAGCCGTTGCTTTATCACGGAGGTATGCCTTACTCTTAACTTTAAATGCTAGATTGCTAGGATTTGAATATGTTAAGGAAATGTATGCTAATGATGATGACTTCTCTGCTATTTACCATGCATGTGAAAAAACTTCTTTTGAAAAGTTTTATAAATTAGATGGGTATTTATTTAAAGAAAATCAATTGTGTATACCCAAATGTTCCATGCGTGAGTTGTTAATTAAGGAGGCCCATGGGGGGGGGATTAATGGGGCATTTTGGAAATAAGAAGACTTTAGATGTTTTGCGTGAGCATTTTTATTGGCCAACAATAAGAAAGGATGTAGGGAGAATATGTTCTAGATGCATCATTTGTAAGCAAGCGAAATCAAAGGTCCTACCACAAGGACTATATACTCCCTTGCCCGTACCAAGCATACCTTGGGTAGATATTTCCATGGATTTTGTTTTAGGGTTACCTAGGTCTAAGAAGGGTAGAGACTCCATTTTTGTGGTTGTAGATAGGTTTTCTAAAATGGCACACTTTATAGCATGTCATAAAACTGATGATGCCACTAATGTAGCAGAGTTGTTCTTTAGGGAGGTTGTTAGGCTTCATGGAGTTCCTAGGAGCATTGTGTTTGATAGGGATGTTAAATTCCTTAGTTACTTTTGGAAAATTCTTTGGGCTAAAATGGGCACTAAACTTTTGTTTTCGACTACTTGTCACCCTCAAACAGATGGGCAAACTGAGGTAGTCAATAGGACTCTGTCCACGTTACTTAGGGCGGTAATAAAAAGGAATTTGAAAAATTGGGAGGATTGTTTACCTTTTGTTGAATTTGCTTATAACCGGAGTGTGCATTCAACTACAGATCATTCTCCATTCGAAGTTGTTTATGGTTTCAATCCACTAACTCCTTTAGACTTATTACCTATTCCTATTTCAGAGAAAACTAACTTAGATGGTGCTAAGAAGGCTGAAACGGTGAAAAAGCTCCATGAACGCATTCATGAGCAAATTGAGAAGAGAAATAAGGATTATGCTTACAGAGCCAACAAAGGGAGGCGAAGAGTCATTTTTGAGCCAGGTGATTGGGTTTGGGTGCATATGAGGAAGGAAAGGTTTCCTGAAAAAAGACGGTCCAAGTTGCAACCTCGGGGAGATGGACCCTTTCAAGTGATTGAACGAATCAATGACAATGCCTACAAAATTGATCTTCCTGGTGAGTATAATGTTAGTACCTCTTTTAATGTTTCTGATCTTTCTCCTTTTGATTATGCAGGTGATGATTCGAGGACGAATCCTCTTGAAGAGAGGGGGAATGATGAGAACCATCGAGCTCTACAAATTCCAAGTGGACCAATAACAAGGTCTAGGAAGGCACAACTCGAAAAGGCTTTAAATGGGCTCATTCAAGAGGTCATGCATAATCAAGGCGACCTAAATTGGGAGTGCAAGGATTGGGACAATCCTAGGATGGAAATTAGGGCAAAATTGGCAAAGTAAAACTAGACACATTGTTGTGCCATTTGGACTCTTTTTTGGGCAGCTTCATTTTCAGCCCTTAGATGGAAACAAGGGTTAAGATGTAATATTTTGTAGGGTTTCTTTTGTTCTCAACTGCACCATATTTTGCTCCAATTGTAGAGTGCCATTTGGATTGATTTTGGGCAGCTTTCTTTTCAACCCTTGGATGAAATCAAGGGTTAAGATGTTATATTTTATAGGATTACTTTTGTGGTCACCGCCCCATTTTTTCATGATTTGGTCAATGTTTTCTGCTACCTTTTCTGATTTTTAGTCAGTGTTTATTTTCAACCCTTGGATGAGATCAAGGGCTATGATGTAGTAGAGCTTAGGGTTGGTTTGTATCCTATTAAAAGCAGCTCATATCTTTGTAAAATATAATTTTGAATGAAGTTTGAATATTCAGATCATTTGAGAGCTCATTCTAGCTCTTTGTTCCTCTTTAAGCAACTTATCAAGGGATTGGCAACCTTTGTGGCGTTGTTTAGCATCCAAGCATTTGTGGTGAGTAATATCCATACTTGTTAGGGTGTCATTTATGCTAGACTTATCAAGGAATTAGCAGCTCCTTGTGGCGTCTTTTCTCCTCAGAAAAATGGTGAGTAATATCCATTGATTTGTGGAGAAACCCTTTGCTATATAATCTGAAATTAGCTAGGTCCTATCCCCTTGGTTCTTATCACAAGGAGTGGCTAAACTCATTACCACTGGGATCAATTACGATATGGAATGAATTGGTTCAAAAATTCTTGTCCAAGTTCTTTCCTCCTACTAAGACGGCAAAATTGAGGAATGAAATCACATCTTTTACACAATATGACCAAGAATCATTGTATGAAGCTTGGGAAAGATTCAAAGAAATGTTGAGGAAATGCCCACATCATGGTATACCAATTTGGCTACAAGTCTCTACATTTTATAATGGGTTGGTTTCAAACTATCGGGCAATGATTGATGCTACAACTGGAGGGTCTTTAATGGGAAAAACACCGGAGGATGCTCATGAGTTGTTAGAGATTATGGCAGAAAACAACAATCAGTGGCATTCAGAGCGGGTAATTGCAAAAAGACCAGCAATAGTGCATGAAATTGATTCAGTGAATGCTTTGTCGGCTCAAGTTGCTGCTCTTTCAAGAAAAATGGATTCTTTGTCATCCAAGTTAGAATCCAAACCAACTGCACAATGTGATTTATGTGGTGGAAATCATGCTAGTATCGAGTGGCAAGTTGGAAATCCATTTGCTTCACCAACTGCTGAGCAAGCAAATTATGTTTCAAATTTCCAAAAACCTCAACATAACCCATATTCGAACACCTACAATCCAGGTTGGAGGAATCATCCAAATTTGTCATGGGGAGATAACCAAGGGGGATTCAAATCGTCATCATCTTCCTACCAACCCCAAGAGAAGAAGCAAACAAATTTGGAAGAAATTTTGGGAAAGTTCATTGATGAGACGAGAGCAAATTTCAGAAATCAAGAGGCAATCAACAGGGACATCCAAAACCAACTGGGGCAGCTTTCAAAGTAGATTGTAGAAAGGTCTCAAGGATCACTACCTAGTGACACAATAAATCCCACAGAACATGCAAAGGCTATCACATTGAGAAGTGGTAAAGAACTTGAAAGGCAGAGGAAATCAGAGAAAAAGATGGAAGAATCTAAAGAAAATCCATCAAGATCCCAAGATATTCAACCTTCCCCATATGCGAAATATGAGCCTCCTATCCCATATCCTCAAAGATTGAATAAGAAAAAGCTTGATAATCAATTTGATAAATTTTTGGATATTTTTAAGAAATTGCATATTAACATTCCTTTTGCAGAGATGTTGGAACAAATGCCGAAGTATGCAAAATTCATGAAGGAAATTCTATCAAAGAAGAGGAAGCTGGGAGATTATGAAACTGTCATGCTAAATGAGGAGTGCAGTGCAGTTCTTCAAAGAAAACTGCCACAGGAATTGAAAGACCCAGGGAGTTTTACTATACCTTGTACTATAGGGAGTTGCAATTGTGATAAAGTCCTATGTGATTTAGGAGCAAGCATTAATTTGATGCCACTTTCTGTTTTCAGGAAACTAGGCACAGGAGAAGTGAAGCCCACTTCAATCTCTTTACAATTAGCGGATCGATCGGTGAAATATCCTCTAGGGGTAATTGAGGATGTTTTAATTAAAGTCGACAAATTTATTTTCCCTGTAGATTTCGTGGTGCTTGACATGGAGGAAGATAGAGAGATACTGTTGATATTGGGGAGACCGTTCCTTGCAACTGGAAGAACATTGATTGATGTTCAGCAAGGAAAGCTCATTCTACGGGTGCAAGATGAACAAGTAACTTTTGATGTTTTTGAAGAAATAAAATTTCCAAGTGATGTACATTCTTGTTTTCAAATTAACACTCTTGACGGGTTAATCTCGAAAACTTTTGAGGAGAGAACTCCATTGCTACCACTAGAAGCTTGCCTTGTGAAATCTGCAACAATTGAGGAGAAAGATAAGGGGATGAGACAATGTTCCGAATTACTGGCAGCACCTAATGAATATTTGTGCAGTGATGAAAAATTTAAGGATTTGGGAACAAATGAAACTCCAACCTTAGTGGTAAAGAATGGAGCCAACAAGATTGAGCTTTAGCCAATGCAATCCCATCTAAGAAAAAAAAATCTTACGTTCACTACCGACAAGGGCAGTTTCACTGCCGACGGAAAGGGGATCTCTCTTTCCTTTTTTACATTGAGGACAATGTAAGGTTTTGGTTGGGGGTGCGGTAAACGGTAAATCTTTTCTCCCCTTCATTTTTAGTAGTTTTATTTGTGTGTTTAGTTGTGTTTAATTTTGATTTTCCATTTATTTTTTTGCATTTTGATTTAATTTTTTTTTATTTCTTTATTGTCTTATTTTGATTTTGATTTTTTATTTTAATTTGCACGTTGATGATAATAATGTGATTGTGATAACAAGTAGATGTTAGAAGACATTAAATTTTGCTTCGGTTTAAAGAGAATTTCAAATGTTGATTTTACCTAGTTGGCGACTCTTTTGGTATGTGGTGTGATTTGGTTGATTAGTCTAAATGCTTAGAGAAGTCTTATTTGCGAATTTTTCATGGACATTTTTGTGATCTCAACAAACTCTAGAACTCATTTGAAAACCTCTTGAGACAAAATAATTTGGAATTGCACTATTTAGGATATGATGTAGGCCATTTTTGGATCGATTGTGCCATTTTAAGCCTACCTTGTTATCCTTATATCACTAGTAACCTCTTTGAGCCTATTTAAATATATTGTTAGCCTTACTTTTCTTTCTTTTTGCCTTATATAACCTACCTTCTATTGAGCCGAAAATATATATATATAATTCCTACCTTATTTGTTAAGAGCACTTAATTTTGAACACAAACTTTTCAAGAGGAATTGGAGAAATCTTCCACATATATTGGAAGAAATTGGTTGGGGGTTATGTCTTTTCAAGAGCAATTGGAGTAAGGATGCAAAAAAAATATAAAAAAAAAGAAAAAGAAAAAGAAGAAGAAGAAGAAAGCCTTCACATTCTAGTAAATAAAAGAGTTTTAGTGATGGATGTATTGAGGTGAAAGATTGAGGAAGAACTTTGTTTATCTGTGAAAAAATGGGTTATGATCGGAAGAAACAATTTGGGTTAAATGGTGTTACTTTTTTTTACTTAATTGGTTGTGTTTAATCTAATAAGTGCCCTTATTTGTATTTTGACACTTTCCGTTCTTTCTTAACCAAATACCTAAGCCTAACATTACAAGCCTTATAAAGTCCTATTGATCCAAAGTGGTGTATTTTCCTTCATTAGTGGAGAGAGGTTTGAAAAGTGAGCCTATGGAGTTTGAGATTTCACCTTTTTGTTTGTGGATATTATGCATAATATTATCCGGGCATTATGGCTATTGGTTTGTGGTTTGATGGATGTTTAAGAGTCAATAACAAAAGTGAAATTGGCATTTGAGATTTCTTAAAGCTTAGGTGACATTTAATTATTCTCTATGTTGGGTGTTATTTACAATTTTTGAGACATTTGTGCAAATTATTTGTTATGTGATTTTATTGTTTTAAGTTAGGATAGTTATAGGTAAGATGTTTGTGGGTATCATCACTGGAAGCCCTCACGAGACTACAACTCATCCTACTAGGGCTGCCTAGGGGTTTAAAGGCTTATTGCATACGCTTAATGTAATGTTGTAAATAGAATAAATTTCCTTTGAATTTTTCTTTTAATGTCTCCTTTGAAATTATTCATAGATCGCTTTTCTTGCTAGAGACTAGCAAGAAGCTGGTTGGGGGTTGTTGATAAGAGTCAACATATTGCATTTTTGTTATGATTTAAAGGTTGATATTTGTGTGAAAATTGTGTTTATTTGATTATTTAATCCACAAATGTCATTTCACGGGTATTTCGTGTTTAAAGTGCAATTTAAGGTAAAATCATAATTTTGGAGAAGTTCGGGACAAATTTCAATGACCGGGATTGAGTACAAATAAAAAGAAAACAAATTTCAAAATTTGGAATTTCGCCGGCGGCGAAAACCTTACGGAAAAAACGTTGAAAATCATGCAGGGAGCACGGATTTTGGCACAGCAATCTCGCCGCCGGCCAAATCAATCTAGCCGCCAACCAAGTGAATCTCGCCGTCGGCCACAATAATCTAGCCACCGGTGAGATTGAGCGGAACCAAAATCGTAAGTTTTCCAGAAATCTTGCCGCGGCGAGAACAATTTCGCCGCCGGCGAGTTTCGTCCGAAAACAGATTTTTTGGTTGTTTTGTTCCAAAATTGCCCCCCCAAACCCTAGATCTATATATATAATATGATGGAAAAAGAGGGGGACGGCAGAGAGAACAAATCTGAGTCATTTTTGGAGGAGGAAAGGCAATTTTGGAGAGAAAGTTTGGAGAAGCTTGAAGGATCATCACCATTGTTGCTACCAAGTCTTCATCTTCAAGAGTTTTTCATCTCTTCTCCTTAGCCTTCATATTCTGCATTTTATTCAGATTTGTTATTCATGAATTCAATTGAAATAATGGTTGTTCTTATTTCCGTTATGAACTAATTCGTTTTTGCTAAGGCTATGATGTAGTTAAATCAAGGAAATCTGATTTCTTTTGTTATTGTTATATGAATTCATTGTTTTCAAGTTGAGTATTTATTTCCATGCTTAATGCTTTTAAATTTCTGATCAAGATTTAGATGATTTGTTGCATTATATTGAGACCGAGAGGAGATGTGTAATGAATGCTTCTTGTGATAAATATCGTATGTTGAATGCGAGTTTGACACCTAATGCATGATGTATGTGGTTATTCTAGAAATTTCATAAATCGTAATGTGCTTATTTGTGATTAAATCTTCATAGAAATATAGTTGGTTTTCATAGATAAGTAATTCTAATATAACTTGAGAGAGAGTATTAGATAAGTTTGGGTTTTTCAACCATCACTTTTAGCTTTGATTCTCATATAACATGACTTGAAATCGGATTGAATTGATTTAGCGAAATCAAATGCCTTAGCGTTTTTAATCATTTGTGAACAACATTAAATTTTGTTATTTACGTTTAGTTTTATGTTAATTTTCTTTTAAAACAATTTCAACAATTCAGTTTTCAAATAAAATTAGGGTTAGTCAATTTCGGTACTCAGTAACGCCATTTCTTATGGGTTCGATATCCGTACTTTTGTACACTTTATTACTTCAACGATTCGTACACTTGCGAAAATAAGCATCAGGAACTAAAGCCTAGAAGTGGAGCTTGGAGTAGTGCACAAGAAAGATAGAAGTGGCACATAAGTTGGCTTTAAATGGAGCACAAATTCTTTCTATGTTGGAAAGATAAGCACACAAGTTTTCTTGGAGTGGAGCACAGGTTCTTTCCATATCTATTTCTTCAATTGTTTAAGACTATTTTACTTCATTAGCAAGTAGTATCTCCTAGGAATATTTTTACTTCACCATCGCATATTTCAATATAAGGATATGTAAGGTTTTTGTATTGATTAGCATGCTCATATATGTTGATTTTATGAGTGCATTGGATGATATTATGTGCAACACATACACGAATTAATTCATCAAAAACCTTGCATATCCTTGTATTGATGGAACGTTCATTAATGAATATGTAAACCTCCTTCTCGTAGAATTTATATGACTTTTGAGGAGTTTAGTTTTTGTTAAATATACATGTATTAATAGATATATATTTATTAATGTATTGTCCATATAATTTTATCTAGTTAGACTTGGTTTTACTTCAAGGCAAATAAAGAGTTAAGTTTAGGGGTGTGATGACTCTATGAAAGTAAAGTCATCAGTACACTTTTTTGCTTAATATTTGTTTTTTTATTCAATAAGTAATATTTTTGAGGTTAAAATATTAAAATATGAACTTTCTAGTGAAAAGATATAGAAATATAATTTTTGGGAATTTTCTATAAAAAATTGAAATTTTTAATTCATGACAAATCAAAATATGCCATGTGGATGCCACACAAGTGAAGAGGTCCAATTGTGCAACGCTGCGTGTACCATGTGATGTAGGGCCATACCACATGATAGCACGGCATTCGTTTCAACATTACTACAAAAATGGGCTTTATAGTCGGTTCAATTGAGTGACTTAAAATTTAAAGTCGGTTCAACATGTGAACTAACTTTACACATAAACTCGGTTTAACACGTGAATCGACTTTACACATAAAGTCGGTTCAACATGTGAACCGACTTTACCTATGTTGATTTTTTTTATTCTCATTTTTCACTCCACTAACTTATATTCAATATAGCATAAAAAACCAAAATATAAATAATAATACAAATAATTGAAAATTTAAATATAATTAATTACTTGATAATTAATTTATTACAAAAATAAATAATGTATATACAATATATATATATATAGTTAACTTAAATTACAAATAAAATAATGTCGTTAAAATGTAATTGAATTGTGCGAGCAAGCTTGGTTGACCTAGAATCACCAACATTGTGACAAGGAAACTAGGCAAAAAAAAGCTGATTCATATAACAATTCATTCCCCTACATACATGAGCATGTAAACATCCATTAAATAAGCAGTCTAAACTTCAGAGACGTACGAATGGAGAAATTAAATCATTATAAATATTACCATCAAAAAGAGATTACCACAGCGACATCCGATTGATGTAATAATAACCTTTTCCCTTTGAACTCATATTAGCACTTTATTAATCATTTTTCTATAAATATGAACTTATCTGGAATCTCTGCTGGTATTTTTAATGCTATAATGAGCTCTAAATATGAAATCAAGTGTAACTCTGATTTGTTACTTGGCTTGTATGAGTTTTGGTGCCCTTAAATGTATGGAACAATTTTGTAATAAATATGCACTTAGTTAAAGATCAATAAGGACTTTACATATTTGTAATGTAAGGCTTATATGGGGGTCGATAAATGAATACATTTAGGTTCTTCTCGAAATCTTTGCTTTTTTTTATTCATCATGCACTTTTTAACTACAATTGAGTTTTTACTTGATATTTTAGTGCACCATATCTTATCATTCTTTTCATATTCTTTTATTCCATATATCTTTTTTTTGTAACCTCACAATACCCCCAAACTTGTTTTCAATTTTATTTTCTTTTTCTTTAGAGAATTGTGTTGTGGGTTTTTCTCTTTTTTTATAGGGTTCATTATATTTCACCTTACTATTTATAATAACACATGATTGCATTTTTTTCTTTCTTTCATACAAGTTAAAGGTACAAGGGTCAAGATAATGCTTATTGGTTAGGCATAAAATCTGGCTTAAAGATATGAAAGGTTCTTTCTTAGGCTCAAATTTGTGACTATGGATATTAACAATGATTAACTTGAAAGGCTCAATTGATCAAAAAATTCCTAAATCATTTCTCTTGCAAAATACTATTTAGGATTTCTCCTCAAGGGATGATCAAATAGATTCTAAAACATGGAAGATCTCATCAACTCGCACAACTCATTGCAAATTTTCTCTCAATAAGAACACCGAATTGAATTGTGAACATACGCATAGAAGTTTGAATCAATTCAATCAAAACTATTGACATTTCATTTCTTACAGGGTTTTCAAATCGATTGTTTTTTATATACCGTAATGGCCGATTCCATCGTTTATAGTAGAAAAGAATAGTCACAAGAGGTTTTTCAAACCAGAGGATATCTTTTTTTGCTTTAAATATTTCTGACTTCGAATTTTCTTGATTCCCATCCACATTCAGATAATAAGTTTTATAAATGGGTTTCTTTTGATAGCGTGTGTCTTTAAAGTGAAATTCATCCTTTGTTTTTTCCTTTCCATTCACTCGGATCTCTTTGGTTTCATCGATTTTATTCGGATCCTCCTTTTCTTCCGAAAAAAGGGAAGGAGAAGGATCTTCTTCAGTGGATCCCTCTTGTTCCTGTTTAGTCTCCTTCGTTTCTGAAGTTGTTTCTATTTCTACATCCGTTTCTTTCTCACTTTCCCCCCTTTCTTCCGTTTTTGAGGTTTCTTTCAGTTTTTTAGTAATAACGGGGGACAGTATTCTGCCTAAATAGTAGGCACAGGTAATAAATAAGAGAATACTAAAGATTCGAGCCATTGAATTTCTCAATTCTGACACAAGGTACTTATTAGATCTAATAAGGTATATTACATGATTAATGTAAGTATCTTAATGAGTATGTTACATTCTTTATCCTAGTCATAACAACCAAATTTTATCATTGAGTTCATATATTTTATATCAAGCATGCATGCATTTATTTTCCATATATTTATCAATTTCTACCCAAATCATGATTAAAAACATCCTAAAAAGACTTTCCTAAAAATTGAAAATACGTACTAAATACTAAAGTAGAGAATGAAGTCCCCTTCCCCAAACTTAAATTGTACATTATCCTTAATGTGCACATATAAATATAAAAAGATAAGACAAAAGAAAACTCCCTTAGTCTTGCACATCACATATGTCGTTGAAATGATCAATCTTGTTATGCCATTTCTCTTCACATTTATTCACCTACAAAAAAAAGAAAATATAAGTAAAATAAAATTGTGTGGCCTCCTAACCAGCATCACATTTAACATCCTTGACTAGATAGTTAGTGCTTCACTCTATGTCCATTAACCATAAAACACTCTTTATTTTTGTTTTCAAATTCAATGGCTCTATGGTTGGTTACCTTAGAGATAATTAATGGACATGACCATCTACTCTTTAATTTTCTTAGAAGAAATTTGAGTCTTCAGTTATACAGTAACACTTTGTGCCCCAGTTCAAAGATACGGTGCACAATTTTCTTGTCCTACCATCTTTTTGTCTTTTGTTTTTGTAAAGCTTGGCGTTCTTATAATCATTTCAATGTAGTTCTTACAATTCATTTATTTTCAACATTCTTTTGTCACTAGCCACATCTATGGACATATTCAACTGTTTTAGTTCCCAATATGCTTTGTGTTCCAATTCTAGCAATAACTGACATTCCTTTTGCATAGAATAGCTTATATGTGGTGGTACCAATTGTTGTTTTAAATGCAGTTATATATGACCATAAAACATCATCCAACTTATATGACCCATCCTTGATGTAGATGTTCATAGTTTTCTCTAAAATTCTTTTCACTTCTCTATTGGATACCTCTACTTGCCCACTTGTTTGGGGATGGTAAGGGATAGAAATTTTATGCTTAATCCTAAACTTAGACAATATGGACTTAAATTCTTTATTGCAAAAGTGACTACCTCTATCATAAATAATGATCATGCGAGTTCCAAACCTAGTGAAAATATTTTTCTTCAAAAATTTCATGACAACTTTGGCATCACATTTGCTACTAGCAATGGCTTCGACCCACTTTGACACGTAATCCACTCCTACAAGTATATATTTGTTACTAAAGGATGAAGGGAATGGTCCCATAAAGTCGATGCCCTAAACATCAAACAGTTCCACCTAAAGTATACTATTTAGAGGTATCTCATCTCTTTTTGAAATATTACCTATCATTTGGCATCTGTCACACATCTATACATAAATGTAAGTATCATTACATAGTATGCTCCCAAAGTGACCTCTATAGTCTGAGTTGTGGCAATGATAAATAATATTTCCAACTTCATCATAAGAGACAAACCTTCTCAAAATACCATCATTGCATTCTTTATAGAGATAGGAGTTATCCCAAAAATACTATTCAATGTCCTAGAAGAATTTCTTCTTTTGTTTCCATATAAGGTTTGATGGAAAAATATTGGCAACTAGGAAATTTGCAATGTCTACATACCATGGGATTTCTATTTAAGCTACAGAAAATAGTTGCTTATCTGGAAAGGATTCCCTAATCACTATATTGTCATTCATTTTTTGCTTCCCTTTCCAGTTTAGAAAGATGGTCTACTACCTCATTTTCTATTCCTTTTTTTATCACGAATTTCCAAATCAAATTATTGTAAAAGGAGAACCTATCTTATCAATCTTGGTTTCACATCCTTC
The DNA here is from genome assembly GCA_030763125.1 of Hippophae gyantsensis. Lineage (NCBI taxonomy): Eukaryota > Viridiplantae > Streptophyta > Magnoliopsida > Rosales > Elaeagnaceae > Hippophae > Hippophae gyantsensis. The sequence goes on from CM061032.1 coordinate 31,258,269, forward strand.
TTTGTCATGAGGTACTTTATTACAGAATGATCCATGTAGATAATCACTTTGGTTCCAAATAAATAAGATCTGAATTTATCAACAACATATACAATGGTAAAGAGCTCTTTCTCTGTAGAAGCGTAATTCATTTTAGCCTTATTCGTTGTCTTGCTTGCATAATATATGGCACAAAACATTTTGTCTCTTTGCTGTGTTGTCCAAGAATAGCTCCAATTTGGTGTGATTATAATTTGTGCTAACACTAGTTTCACTTTAAGCACTTGGAGTGCCATTAAAAATTTATCATAAAATTTGAAAGGCATGTCTTTTTCCAAAAAATTGCACAAGGGTTTGGAGATTTGGGAAAAATCTTTTATGAACCTACAGTAAAATCTTGTATGCCCAAGAAATATCCTTACTTCTCGTACATTGGTAGGTGATGGTAGTTTCTCAATCACTTCTATCTTAGCTCTATCCACCTCAATACATTTAGTTAAGATTTTTTGACCCAAGATTATACCTTCATGTACCATGAAATGACACTTCTCCTAGTTTAAAACCAAATTCTTTTTTCACATAATGTTACACTAGGGAGAAATAGTGTAAAAATTCATCAAATGTGTTTCCAAAGACCAAAAAATCATCCATGAATATTTCTAGATACTTTTCCACCATGTTCGAGAAATTATCCATCATGTAGGGTTGAAATGTCGCAGGTGCATTGCATAATCCAAAAACATTCTCCTAAAAGAAAAAATTCCATAAGGACATGTGAAGGTGGTCTTTTCTTGGTCTTTAGGTTCCACGGAAATTTGGTTATAAACAAAGTATCCATTTAAAAGGCAAAAGAAAGAATTCCTAGCTAATTAGTCAAGCATTTAATCCATGAATAAGAGAGGGAAATGGTCATTCCTTGTAGCTTTGTTTACTTTGCAAAAGTCCATACATACTATCCATCCCATGATAGTTCTAGTACGTATTAACTCATTTGGCTCATTTTTCTCCACAATTATTCCTCCTTTCTTTGGTTCACATTGAACTGGGCTTACACATTCACTATCTAATATTGGGTAAATGATGAGCATGTCTAGCCACTTGACAATTCCCTTCTTCACCACCTTTTTCATAATGGGATTTAAGCGATGTTGTGCATCCTTGGTGGGTTTAGATCCATCCTCTAGCAAGATTTTTTGTATGCATATAGATGGTCTTATTCCTTTGATGTCTATAATAGACCAACCTATAACTCTTTTAAAGTTCGTTAGCACCTTTAGTAGTGCTTCTACTTGCTCTATACTTAGATTACCAGAGACTATGACCGAAAGTGTCTCATTATAACCTAAAAATGCTTAACAAAGATGAGATGTTAAAGGCTTAAGCTCTAATTTGGATGACTTACCAGTGGATGGTTTCAACCTTGAGCTTGTCTTAAGACATTCCACAAATGCCTTTGTGACACACATGAGAGGTGTTTCCCCTAAAAAGTTCACACGGTTCACAATATCAATCTTTGATTCCATAATTTCAAAGTTAAAATAGGTTGAGTTGTTTTCTCGTGAGTTTATGTCCTTGTTCATAGCATCATATGTTAAAGTTTTAAGTAGGGGTGGCTTAACAAGTTTTGTTAAGCTACCAGTATGAATTTGTGGACCTATATGAGTATCATGGTATTCATTAGCATGTGTGTTCATAAAATTAACTAGCACATACTCTAATCAATACCATCTATTCGAAAGAAATCACTAGCATTATCAACATTATAAAATTTAATTTCTTAGAAAACATTAAATGTTACTTGTTCATCTTATACTCTTATTGTAAGCTCACCTCTTTTTTACATCAATAAGTGTTTTTTAGGTTTCTCAAAATGGACGACCAAGTATGATAGTAATGTCATGGTCCTCCTCCATATCTAGTACAATGAAGTCTGTTAGAAAGATGCATTTGTCTACTTTTACTAGCACATTTTCTACCACACCTTGGGGTCTTTTAATTGACCTATCTGCTATTTGTCACGTTATTGAAGTGGGTTTGACATTACCAACCCCTAATCTCTTGAAAATTGATAATGGCATGAGGTTAATGTTGGAACCCAAATCACATAATGCCTTGCCAAAATGGATGTTCCCAATAGTGTAAGAGATGTCAAAACTACCTTGATCTTTCAGTTTTTATGGTAGTTTTCTATCAAGGATGGCACTATAAAAGTGTTATGATATGCAATTAAACTTACAAGTTTTTTTAGGACAATATCATTCCTGTAAGGTGTATATGAGTGTTGGCAATATTCATGAACAAAACATATACTTGTAATTTTAGTTTCTAAGAGTGTCTTAGAAGAATATGTTTCAAGCCGAAGAAACTATTGAGCCTTAATGATTACATTTAAGGTATATCTCCATTCTCATACATGTTGGATTGCATATTAGACACATAGGAACAATATGAAAGTAGATTATTTGATCAATCAAGTAGTGATTAGATCGATTGAGTTATATAACCTATTGAGTTAATTATTTATATGATTAGATCGATCGAGGAATTAATACTCGATCGATCGAGCACTGGATTGATCAAGATTAATGACTAGATTGATCAATGTTTTTGAAAATTAATTAATTGATATACTGGATCGATCGAGAGGACATTTGACCAATCGAACTATGTACTTGATAACTGTATATTATGCAGTTATTTTAATCATTTTATTAATTATAATTGCTATGTTTTTGATATTTTTAATTAATTTTAATTAATTAAATTAATATTTTCTGTTTATTTCTTAAGAAATATATATTTTTAAGAAAATTAAAGAATACGAATTGAAAAAGGACTTAATTGCAAATAACAAAAGTCTAAAATATAATTTTAATTAAAATAGGGCTTAATTGCAATTAACAAAAGTTTAAAAGTTAATTTAAATTAGAAAAGGTCTTAATTGTAATTAAAGAAAGTTTAAATTTTAATTTGAATTAAATTGGAGGGCTAAACTATAATTAAGGAAATTTATTTTTTGCGCAAGAAAAAGAGACTACTTGCGCCATCATCAACGCGCAACACGCACCGTCTGATCAGGAAATCAATGGCTAGGATTAGGTGCGTGGAGCCAGACGCAACAAACTCGAGTGGACCCAAGTTTTTAGGATTGCACGCTGTTTAGTGTGTCGTGTGGGGCCCACCTGCTGCGTAGGCTGGTGTGCAGGGTGGGACCCACGTGTCGTTGCATGAAGTGTCCCATGTGACATGGTCTAGATGGATATCGTGCACTCTAACATTCCAACTAATCATTCATTGCCACGTGTCTCGATATTATTTCAACGAATCAAATGCTAACACGTGGCATATGTTGGTCAAAATAAAAACGCATAATCTGTGCTCATTTTTCCAGCTTTTTATGTGTGACCCATGTGTCTCCATGCAACAATCCGGTGTGGCACAACCACGTGCAAGCTTTCCCTCCCGCCAATTAAACGCTGCCATGTGTCTCGATTATTTCTTTCAACCAATAATATGCTAACACGTGGCATGCATTTTAAATTAAAAATTAAATCAGGAACGACGCACTCTGTCTTCATTTTTGGATCGTACAATATTCCTTCTACGTGTTTCAAGAATGTCTCCCACACGTTTATAAATTAATATTTTTGATGTATTGTTTGTTTTCTGCGTGTGTAAAAAAATATATTTTCTGATGTATTTTTTTAGAGTGTGGAGCTATAAATAGGGGATATTTGTGATAAATTAAAGGGGTAGGTTGGAGAGGTTAGAGTTCTGGACAGTGGTACACTCAGACCATTTTTGGCTTCTATTGTGTTCTGCGTGTGCCAAAAATTTAAGAGTAGAAATGTTTTAATTTTCTTTGTGTTCTTCAGCTAAATATTCCTGAAATGTTTTAGGGTTGTTGTGTTGGTAAATTTATGAAGTTTGAATTTAATTATTTTTGAATGATTTATGAGACTTTTAGTTTGTTTATTCTATTTGTGCTTAATTCTTTTGATTATTGGAAAATTTATCAATTGACCTGTGGCACTTAAATAAACTTGGAAGAGACATTTTTGTGTATATTACTCATGGGTAGAATAACATGTATATATAAGGGATAGGAATATACCTTTATTTTATGTGTGGCTATTTGAGAACTTTGACCGTAATGAATCTTGGTGAATTTAATTCTCATAGGAATATAGTGAATTATTTTAGCAAGGTGTATCTATACGAAGCTCATAAGAGATGTATGGATAAAATTAGAAGGTTTTGGTTGACAAATTAAATTTACAAAAAAATATAAATCAAGAGGGAATAATATGATTCGAGTGGATTAATTTGATGAAACTGCAATCCTAGTATTTTCTTATTTATTGTTATAAAAATCAATTTAGTTAAAATTTCATAAACTTTCGTTTGTTTCGGATAAAATCAGATTGAAATAATTTTAGTACTTAACAAACTGTAGTAACAAATCTTCGTGGGAACGATAATTTACTTATCAAATTTTATTACTTGTGACCGTGTATACTTGTACGATTTTATGTTCTCCTAAAGGACACAACATTACTCAATTGTTCAAGCACTTGATTAGATCGAATGAGCGGCGAAGACTTTGATTTTAAAATATATTTCTAATACAAATTAGATTGGATTTTTACTATATTGTCCTTATCCTTTAAAATTCATTTAATTAATTGATTTTATAGATAAGATGATAATTTTATTTGACCTAAAGTTCTTCAAAATATTATATAAATATAAACCTAAGCACACAATTGAAACTAACCACATAAGAGCTTAATTGTACTTATTCTCTTCATTTTTTATTCTCTTTGGTGTTTTGCTAAAAAAATTCAAGTATGCTTTTTCATTAAGTTAATTATGAAAATTTTGTAGTTATATTTGATGGATTAATAATCCTAAAATAATAATTATTTTATTTTTCTTTTAACTTGTTGTTCTATAGTTACTAGTTATTTTTGTCTTATTTGATATATTGTTTAGATCACCTAGTTAGGGTTGTTCATTACTGAATCTGCTATAGGACACAAATTTTCACTTATATTTATGTGCTAACCTTTCCAATGATAGAGGTGTAGGTTTGATTAACTCATGGGACTCAAGTTTGTTGGAATGCTGGTTTGGATCCGAATGCCTTTCTTGTAGAAACTATAATGAAAGTAGTGACTTGTAAGTAGGTTCTTAGAGGCATTACCTGGGTGGGTAGTTTGAGTTCTAGCCTTGTAACTGAATACTTATTTTTCATAGTGGATTTCCTCTTAGGTCATTGGTGTGGCCTAGGTTGTTCCACCTAAAAATCTCGTTAGTTGATCTATATTTTCTGTATTACTTTTTCACACATGATTGTATGCTTGACCACTAACAAATTTTTAATTTGTAATACTTTTTCTAATTAGATAATTATATCCATAAATTTGGTATCAAAACCATCGCTAGATACAGTTAGTGTGCCAAGAACCTTGTTATATATCATTTAAGAGAGGGTTTGTCAACAACCCATACACCTTACTTTGATAGGTCTAATTACCTATATTGGAAGGCTCGCATTAGAGCCATTCTATGATATTTAGATAAGAGTGTCTAGAATTCTGTACTTTATGGTTGGAAATGACCTACGATTACCCAAGATAATGTAGTCACTCCTAAGCCTAGGAACGAATAGACCAATCAAGATAAAGTTGTTAGCAATTGGAATCAAAAAGGAACTAACGCTATTTTTAATGCTATGTCTTCTGATAAGTTGCATCATATTTTCATGTTGATACTAGTAAGCATGCTTGGGATATTTTAGAGCTTTCCCATGAAGGAACCACACAAGTTAAACAAACTAAACTTCGTATGCTTGTTAGTCAATTTGAAAATTTTAGGATGAAACAAGATGAAACTTTCCCTAAATTTTATATTAGATTATGTGATATTACTAATATTTCCAATCTTGGAGAGAAAATTTATGATTTTAGGATAGTTCTTAAGATTCTTTACTTATTACCAAATCACTTCCAAGCAAAGTCACTGCCATTGATTTTTGTAAGGATGTGGAAATCATCAAAATAGAGAAGCTTGTTGGCTCACTTCAAACCTTTGAAATGAGCTTTAAAAACACCTCCAAAGAACAAAGGTATTGCTATCAAACTACTATGATTGAAGTTAGTGAAAATGATGATGAAGAACCAGTACTCTTATCAAAATGATTGAACAGAATCCTCAACAAAAAGAATCCTTGAAATAAAGGACAATCAAGTTGTCAAAAGGATCAAAATATGAGAGAATTCAAATATATGAGTTTTGATGGTAAAAAATCTAAACCCACTGAACCTTAATAGGCTTTGGTCACTTCTTAGTTGATTATGTAAACAAGAAGAACCTTTCAACGCTACACTTACTGACGATGAAAGTGATAACGATAATCCAGTTGAATCTTGCACCAACTACTTGGGATTTACTACAACTGTTGGTGGACAATCCAGTAAGTGTAACATAGATTCAAATGATGAGAAAAGTGATGTTGAATTTCTACTCAACAAATCTAATATCACTATATTTATGAAGTGTTCATGGATTATGTAAATACAAAGTGAAAGTAGCTATACTAAATGAAAAACTTAAATCTTTTGAAATAAATTCCTCAATTATAGAAAAGAAAAAATTGAATTGTCTGAACATGCTAATGTTTTGAATTCAAGTCTTGTATATGTTAAATAAGAAAATAAGAATCTTAAGCAATAACTTGAATAATCAAAGGAAGTAGTAAGGATGTAATTAGCAATTGGAGTTGAAAGATTGAACAAAGTTCTGGATTATGGAAAACTAGTTGGAGACAAGAAAGGGCTACGATATATAGACGAGCACACTATGCTATCTTCCTCAAAATCAATTAAATTTTTCAAACCTTCAGACATGTCCTCCTCACATAATACATATGACATTAGTTTATAAGGATGAAAGCTCTACTCCTTCAACATCAAAATCCACATCTGTAAGGCCTTCTAATCCTACTCCTAATGTTACTCATTATACACAAATAATAGTTGTACATATGATTAAAAATTCTATTTAGTTAGTGCATGTTTGTCATCATTGTAGTAGGAAATGTCATATTAGGCCTAAGTGTAAATTTTTGATGAACGCTTCTAAATTTAATAGTACTTTCCATGCTTCATAAAGTAGGACTCATAACCACCATCCATCTATGATTGTTGCATCATGTTCAAAAATTCTACTAGAAAGTATGAAGTTGTTGATTCAAAGAGGCATGTAAAATTCAGCATTTGCAATTCTAAGATAAATCACCATAATTCTATCATGCATGCTACATTTTCATTTAGGATAAATGAGAAATCAAAAGGTAAGTCCAAGAATATGCCTATGACAACTAAGGAAGTTGATTTCCAATCCAAAGATATAAAGAAACCAAAATTTAAGAAAGTATGGGTTAGGATAGAATGTCTCTATTCGGTCACCTGATCGTTGTTCTTTATTGTTTCACCTAAATACTTTTGTTTGAGTTCCTAATTGACCCTAGGTGGACATCTTTAGTTTCTTTTTGTTTTTATTTTTACTGATGTTTCTTTAGTTTCAAAAAATAAAAAATAAAAAGGGTGGGAATGTTGACATGATCCTTACATACTCCATTCATATTTATTTTGCTAGGCCATTATACGAGTGAATATTTTGAATTTTATACTTACATATTTTTCACACCTAGGGATCAATATTGACATGAACCTATTCACACACTCACTGGATAGATATGTATGTCATGCTTGAAGTTTATGTTTGATTTGGTGAGATTCTAAGGAATGAGCTAACCTTGACTACAAGGTAGTTTTTGAGATCTATATTTCACTTTCTAAAATGTTGCTATAGAGTGACACCTAGTTTTGAGAGGGCTGCCTATTGTGATATGTGAAAGCTACCATAGTGAGCGTAGAATGCTACCTCAAAACTAGTGTGAAAGTCATCATACTAGGTATACTAACTTGTGCATATTTTCTTAAAATAATAATAATAATAATAAAGGAAAAAAATACAAAATATTTTGCATACACAAAACAAAAGAGCCACCATTGGTTATACAAAATGAAAATAAATAACTAATTCCTCAAGAAAATAATTAATACAAGAGGGGAATACAAAAAAATAGATTAAAATTCTCTTTTAGTAAGTAAATTTTATTTTGGGTAAGTATGAATTCAACTATAAATTTTTTTATGATAGATGATACTATTATTATTATCGATATGTCATTATATTATTTTGGGTAAGTATGAATTCAACTATTATTATTATTATCGATATGTCATTATATGTGTTAGTATATTTGTGTGTCTTATCTACATATGTTTATGTTCACATTTTGAACAAAATAATTTCATCATTTATGTGCATTTTTGTAGTCATGTTAAGTTAAGTCTATCATTCTCAATTCAATATATATATATATATATAATGTATGTATCAGCTTTTATAAATTTTGTTTTATTCTAATTTATTTAGACAAGTGGTAGAACTTAGGAAGAGTTTATTCATTTTTGGAAAACATATTGGTTTTAGCTGTCTGTTTAGCTTTATGTTTTGAGCTTTTAAGAATGTGTACTCTTCTTTTCATTCATTATGTACATTACTTCCTTGATCAACCTATTATCATTACTTCATGATTATATTATTTATTTGACTTTTTTTTTGCATGTTAAAAATTAGTTTCTAATAACATAATATCTATAGAAACGATATTTTCTTATCATTGCATTACTTGTTGCAATACATATACTTGTATATTCATTGAACACAATGTGTGTGTCAATCATTGGGAAGCCAACAGACAGACGTAAGTACAATTGAACTTACAATCTCCCCCTTTGGCTTTCCGTTTCAAAACACTGCACAACTAAAGGGGGATATTGTCCTAAAGGAGGAAATTTAGGTCAAATGCATGAAAAACATATAACAACATGATCCCTCTAAAATACATTTTACATGTAATAGTTTTTCAAAGTGAAAAACCGTAAGTCTCATAAAATACAAAAACAATAAGTACTAAGTGAGATGACAAAGAAGGTATTAAGGTAGAACAATGCCCAATAATAAGGGAAACATGCCTTAAATGAGACAAGCAACAAAACTCACATCAACGTTAGTCAGGAGAAAGAAAGAAATTTACAAACTAGTGAACAACACAAGCAATATCCTTGAGAGAGTAAAGAAACAAGTGATGCTACTAAAACTACTAAGCATGTGAGAAAGGCACGGGTTCTAACAAGAAATATGAGACATTCTTATATAGGGACAACATCTCAAACAATAAGAGTGTTGCCAAAACACACAAGTTAAATATAACATTGCAAGTATGTCAAAAGTCCAAAAGACATGTAAATAATCTAAATGACATATAGATGCACGTGGAAAATTAGAGTAAGCACAGAATAGTGAGATACTCAAAGGTACATGTAAGAAATAACACCTCAGAAATCTCCAAAGATATACACAAAACACAAGAGATGGAAGAACAAGAAAAAAGAGCATACACAAATAGGAGACTGATAGAGGATCAACATACAATATACTAGGTAGAGGAAAGAGAAACCTAGTAAATTAGGTAAGATACATTCTATATGACATGGAATATGAATGACAAGATTGCAAACAATATAATCCTAATACTTTGATTCTACATGATGAGCATGTGACATGATATGCATACAAAAGACCATAAAGGAAGAAGCATGCAGTATGTAAGACAAAAGCACATAAGGAACATGTCAAAGCAAATAGCATGTAAGAAAACTAGTAAAGGATCAGTCAAATGGGTAAAGAAAAAAACATGACAATTAACATGTTGTGCAAAATAGTAAGAGATAGACAAAAAGAAGTGTTAAACTGATGAACATAAATAAAAAGACATAAAGTCACACATAGAAAGATGAAAAATAAAGAGAGGAATGAAATTGAGCAACTTAGCTCCAATATATCACCCAAAAATAGTAATCAAATTGCATCCCTCTATTTAAAGACTTTGTGAGGGGAAATAGAACTCAGAGATAGTCTTTGACTAATATGAGCATCAGGTGTATATATAACTAATGGTCTTTTTTGTTTATAGTTTTTAGAAAATTCAGTCGAGTCATCCATATAAGTGAGGCCATGCAAACTTTTTGATGTAGATTTATTTCTTTTTGCACTATGCCTCATGTGCATATGTAATCCGCTTAAACATGCTCAAATGAGCCACAATAGCTACATCTAGAATAAGAAGATGAGGGTGAATGAGGTGAAGTACTTCAAGATGAACTCCTCACATATACAGGGCAATGCCTAGCAAGGTATCGAGTAGTTCCATAAGGTAACAGGTACAATAAATGGAGTTAGAGAATCTAAGTCCCTGATTTCAAGGAGTTTTATGTAGAGGAAAGAAAGAAGAGGTGCTCATGTTAACTTTCATACAAGGATGATAAGTTAATTTTTCACAGTAAGATCTCAACTGCCTAAGTTCACTAGAGTAGTAACCAATAAGGATAGCATTAGGTAGAGATAGTAGACCATCACCAGAATGACGGGAAGTGTTAGCCTTAGGTGAATGGCTCGCCTTGCTAGAGGAACCAGGATGGAATGTAACCACCGACTTACTTTAGGGATGACATCAATAGACTTCAATTTAGAATCTTGATCAATAGACTTAGAAAACTTAGGAGCAGTAGAAGTAGAAGTATAAACCCCTTCATTATATCCAATGTTGTATTTATCTCTAAATGGATTAGTGTTACTGATAATTTCATTTAATATCTAGGAACTAGAAATCATTTTGTTGATAATAGAGGAAGACTGATCCAATTCTTTCTCACTTATGCAGAGTTTTTTTTTAAGTTATAATTAAATCTTCCTTTTCCTTAAGGAAAGATTCTAGGTAAGCAATTGAATTGTTGAGAACCCCAACTCTCTCATTCATATGTTCTACTTCAACTTCTTTCTTAGTGAGAGAATATGTCATATACTTCTAGGCATTTTCAAGGAAAATTATCTACTTATTTGAATATTCAATATTATCTTTTTGATTATTCGAGTGATCAAGATTGACATTCAAAGGAGTAGCTTTATCAGAGGTGGAACACTTCAATTTTTCCTCAAGTATCTTCATCTTCTCGATATTTATGTCAAACTTTTCTTGCAAATCTAAATATCTATTTTGAATAACCTCACACCTATTAGTGATATCGTGTTTTTGACCTTCAGTTGATGACTTCCTTTCCTCAAAAGTTTTCTTCAGAGCATTTTTCTCATGTTTTTTTATCCAAGCTTTCCAAAGCCTTTTTTTTAGCTTTTTGATTTGATGTGCTCCAACAAGAATGCATTGTATGAACCAGAAAATTCATCATGCTCATATTCATCATCATCACTTTCAACTGTAGCCTCTTGAACTTCTAAGGTGGTAGTCAGAGGATCAATTACATTGCGTGAAGAAGAGAAAACGAGAAGTTTATGTCATCCTCATCTTCATTGCTAGCACTATCCGAAATAGTAACCTCAGCCTTTATTGCACACTTATTTGTGCATTTTTGTTTCTCAAGATAATTTGCTATAATGTAATTAGGCTTCCCATATTCGAAGCATATGATCTTATTTAAGTGCCTTTTTCTTGGCTTCTTAGATTCATTTTTTGAGTCTTCATCAACTTTAGTAAAATTTAAGGCTTTAAAATTAGAAGTATCTCTTCTAATAAAACCAAATATTGTTTCTTCTTTCTAAAAAATCTAATAAATCTCTAGGCAAGTAAGGTCATTTCCTCTTCATCGGGATCAGAATCATCATTACCACAAACCATGGCACTAGCATCTTTGCTTTGATTACTTCTTTTGGTTCTTTTAAGAGACAAGCTCTTACCTTTCTCAGAGGCAATGTGTTCTTGTCTTGGTAACAGGTGATGTAGTTCAAAGACTTCCAAGTGATCGGCTAGCTCATTCATAGAGAGCTCACTAGGTTTGTACATTAACTTAAGTAAAGTAACTTTAGTATAAAATCTATAAGGTAGACTAGCAATGATTTTTTCTATCTTCTTTTCTTTGTTGATGGGTCTATCTAAGTGGTAAGGATAGCTAACAATGTTGGAAAAATATGCATAAAATTTTTCAAAGTTTCATCCTCTTGCATGATACAGAGTTCAAAATCTCTATTCAACTTCAAAATTCTTGATCTTTATACAACTAAAGTACCTTCATAAGTAGTCTCCAAAATATCCTATATATGCTTGTTCTAAAGAAGTGCAACTTTGAATTCTTCGATCGATATTCATCTAGCGTAATAGCCTTGATAATTGCATAACGTCCATTGTTATTCCATTCAAATTCCTCATGTTCATCTTTAGTCCAATCAATCAAGGGTTTATGAATCACAGTGTTATCAAGTAAAGTTTTGGTTGGATACGTCTAACCATTCTCAAAAATAAACCACACACGATCTTCTTGGGACCACAAAAAGGCCCCCATTTGAGATTTCTAATACATATAGTTCAACCCTTTGAAAAGTGGAGGTCTATCTTCATTACCTCCTTCTCTTGATTCCATAAGAGAGAACATGTGTTTGTGACAAAGCAAGTTAATAGAATCAACACCAAAGAAATTAAGCCCAATAAGGTTGCACTAGCTCTGATACCAATTGAAAGAGTCTAGGACCCAATACACTACCAAAGTAAGGAGATGAACTTCTTAAGGTCTCGTCCCTAACTTGTACAAACAAAAAAATAAATACTTAACCAGCCAACCCAGTAGAAGTGCAAATTATATAATATAAAAAGGCATATAACTTCAAATAACAGATATTATATATTAAATAGAAAGCACACTTTTCTAATCAAAGTTTATGATTTAGTATGTGAAAACATACACATATAAAACTCATATCATACTAACTCAATAGTAGATCATGCATAAGAAACAATATAATGAGGTAAACCCATATATAGATCATATCTATATAGTAACATCCTTGGGTTGCTTAAGACAATCACTCAGTAGAAAATAATTCACTAACAATAAAAAGGTTACCACTTAGATAGAAAATAAATCAGTATTACTTGTACCAATTCAAACCTCCATCCTAGCTACCTACTACTGCTCTTCACTTGTTGTTTTCATAATTGTTTGGTTCAACACGTGAACCCAGATATCCTCCACATCCAACACCACTCAATGTGGTGTGATTGAAAACTACTTATCAGTAATAAGAAGTGTAAATTCTTACAACCTCAAGGACACAGTCCACAACAACTATCAAATCTTGTATGGGAGATAAATAGTCAAACCATATACACACACAGATGATGATTCGACAATTAAACTCAATAAACAAGTCACACTTGAATATAAGCTCTCCAAAATGATTTTGAAAATATATATAAATCATAGTATGAATTTTGGTTGAGTTTCAACACTAAAAACTTAGGTGAGAAATAAGAGAAAAAAAGGGGTATTCATAGCTATTAGATTTTCCAGCTTGCTAGCCACCTTGCCAAGGGTGGTGGTGAGGGCCGTAGTGAGGTCCATGGCGAGCTTGTTGGCCATATGCTAAAAAGTCACATTTTTTTGTTCCAAAAATTGTCGACTACTAACCATAAATACCCACAACTAAAACAAGCAAAAACATAAGAACAAACACTCTCAACCTAGCATAAATACTTATAACCTCTAGGACACTGATAACTGTATTTTATATAGTTATTTTTACCTATTTTATTAATTATAAGTGCTATGTTCTTTCTATTTTTGGTTAATTTTAGTTTAATAAATTAGTATTTACTGTTTTTTATATATTTTAAGAAAATTAAGTAAATTGTATCGAAAACGTACTTAATTGCAAATTTGTGTCCAAAAATATAATTTCAAATAAATAAGTGCTTAATTACAATTTATAAAAGTCGCAAATATAATTTAAATTAAAATCGGGCTTAATTGTAATTAAATAAAGTTTAAAAATGTAAATTGAAATAAATTTGTGGGTCAAAATGCAATTAAGGATATTTATATTCTGTGCAGGAAAAGGAAGTCATGCGCAACATTACTTCCGGGCGACACCGACAGTTCGATCAGACAACCAACGGATACGATGAGGCAAGTGGATTACAAGCACGACAAAAGAGCGTAAACACGGATTTCACGGATTACGCGGCTCGGCGTGCCAGTAGGGCCCACCTGCCGCGCAGGCCGGCGTGTAGGGTGGGACCCACGTGTCGGTTAGGCGTCTGCCAAAGGTTATGTTCTCGTGCGGCTGAACCACGTGCAATCGTTCCCTCCAACAAATCAAAGTCTTCCACGTGTCCCACTTTCCCCTTGAACGAATCATCAACGGACGCGTGGCACATTTCGGTGAACGCAAAAGCACAAAATCTCGTATGCGTTCCAGCCGTTGTCCCACGTTTCGCGCGCCCCAATCCCGTGCGACAATTTCTGCGTGCGCCCATTCCCTTCAACAAATGAGGTGCTGCCACGTGTCCCACTATTTGTTTCAGCTAATCAGATCGCGACACGTGGCAGCATGGATTGAAAATAAAAACAGAAACGCGCAGCTCTCTCCACTCACATTTTGAACGCGTTTTCGATACATTTTTGTCCCCCACTCGTAATTTTAAATTAATTTCTCCATCATTAGTTGTCTCCCGCGTGTATAAAAAAAATATATTTTTAAATGTATTTTTTTAGAAATTTAATGTTATAAATAGGAGATAAGATGATAGAGTTAAAAAGTTTTTTTAGTTTTAGTTTTTGAAAGTTTTAGAGTTTTTTGGGGTTTTTTTTTGGAGAGTTTAGAGATGTATGAATAAAAATAAAGTTTTCGGTTGACAAATTAAATGTACTAAAAAAATATAAATCAAAAGAAAATAACATGATTTGAGTGGATTAGTTTGGTGAAAAATTGCAATCCTAGATTTCATTTATTTTCTTATTACTTTTTTTTAAATCAACGACTGTTTTGAATAAAATCAGAGGGAAACAATTTTAGTACTCAACAAACTGTAGTAACAAATCTAAAAAAAAAACCCCAAAAAACTCTAAAACTTTCGAAAATTAAAACTAAAAAAACTTTTTAACTCTATCATCTTATCTCCTATTTATAACATTAAATTTCTAAAAAAAATACATTTAAAAATATATATTTTTTTATACACGCGGGAGACAACTAATGATGGAGAAATTAATTTAAAATTACGAGTGGGGGACAAAAATGTATCGAAAACGCATTCAAAATGTGAGTGGAGAGAGCTGCGCGTTTCTGTTTTTATTTTCAATCCACGCTGCCACGTGTCGCGATCTGATTCACTAAAACAAATAGTGGGACATGTGGCAGCACCTCATTTGTTGAAGGGAATGGGCGCACGTAGAAATTGTCGCACGGCTGGAACGTGGGACAACGGCTGGAACGCGTGCGAGATTTTGTGCTTTTGCGTTCACCGAAATGTGCCACGCGTCTGCTGATGATTCGTTCAAAGGGAAAGTGGGACACGTGGAAGACTTTAATTGGTTGGAGGGAATGATTGCACGTGGTTCAGCCGAACGAGAACACAACCTTTGGGAGACGCTTAACCGACACGTGGGTCCCACCCTGCACGCCGGCCTGCGCGTGAGGTAGGCCCTACTGGCACGCCGAGCCGCGTAATCTGTGAAATCCGTGAAATCCGTGTTTATGCTCTTTTGTCACACTTGTAATCCACGCACCTCATCATATCCGTTGGTTGTCTGATCGAACGGTCGGTGTCGCCCGGAAGTAATGTTGCGCGTGACTTCCTTTTCCTGCACAGAATATAAATATCCTTAATTGCATTTTGACCCACAAATTTATTTCAATTTTCATTTTTAAACTTTATTTAATTACAATTTAGCCCGATTTTAATTTAAATTATATTTGCGACTTTTATAAATTGTAATTAAGCACTTATTTATTTGAAATTATATTTTTGGACACAAATTTGCAATTAAGTACGTTTTCGATACAATTTACTTAATTTTCTTAAAATATATAAAAAACAGTAAATACTAATTTATTAAACTAAAATTAACTAAAAATAGAAAGAACATAGCACTTATAATTAATAAAATAGGTAAAAATAACTATATAAAATACAGTTATCAGACACATAGTCCACAAAAATTTTCAAATCTTGTAGGGGAGACATACATTTAAACCACGTACCTATATGGATGATAATTCGATAACTAAACACAATAAACAACACATAGTTAAATATAAGCTCTTCAAAATGATTTCTAAAATAGATATAAATCTTAGTATGAGTTTTGGCACTGAAAGCATAGGTGAGAAATAAGAGAAATAAGGGGGTATTTATAATACTCAAATTTTCCACTTCACCAGCCACCTTGCTAAGGATGGTAGCAAGGTCCATGTTGAGCTTGTTGGCCAGGTGCTAAAAAGTCACATTTTTTCTTTCCAAAAATTATTGAGGACAAACCATAAATACCTACAACTAAAATGAAAAAAAAAACACAAGAACTAACACTCTCAAACTAGCATTCATACTATGAAAACTAGCCCTACAGTGTGTGTAAACATACTTGCATACAAAGAATTCCTAACTATGTGCATGTGTGCGAAATACTGGTACGTAGTAACCAACCTTACATAGAGAAAGGTAAATACATTAAGTAAAAATAAAATATATATCATGTTTTGTAAACATAAAGGCAACACGCAGACACAAGTACAACTGAACTTACATGTGCCTATCATCAAGCTATGTCATGAAAGCGTATTTGCCTTTTGGCACTTGAACCAACTAGTACATAGTCAGCTGCATCAAAACAAAAGAATTATATTTTACAAGCTATACTTATTTTAAAATTTAATTCATTTTATAAATATGTTTTACCTACTTTTATATTTCACAAGAATAACTATATTACTAATATCCCATAGTATTTTTAGCTAGACATGCTTAATTTAGTCAATGATGAGTAAATTAAACATAACATGTAAAATAACACATAGGTTATTTGGAAAGAATACATTTAATATCTCAATTGTATATTTATAGAACTTTAGTATTATTTCTATTTTTGGAAAACCTCCAAATAGAATTTCCAATGCTATTTATTGAATCGAAATTAAAATTACTACATAAACCAAAATCATTCAACTCTCAATTTGAGAGAAAAACTTTAAAACTACTAAAAGAAAATAAAAACAAGAAGAAACTATAAATGCAACTTAGAATTGAGTTGTGGGATGAAGGATGATTTAGAATGACAATTTGGGTCCAATTTATAGGGGCAGAAAAAGAGAAAATAGTGGATAAGGTAGCTAGGTACCATAACATGCATTATTTTCATGCCATGACATGAGAGAGGTTGTCCACAGATTGTAACTTAATCCATTACACATATTCCATGGCACACATTATTTCCATGTTGCATCCTGCATTCTTCTAAACAATTGGAACCCCAATTTTCTTATACACCCTTTTTAGTAGTTTAGAATATATGTAAGCTTTACATATGTAAATATTTTAAGCTTAAATGTTATAATAGAGTGCTTTCAGGTACTATTCTTTGAGTATTGATCAATTAAATCATTTTAAAGCTGAAATACCTAAAAAATAACAAAATATAATTATGATTCCGAAAAATAGATTTGCTTTAAAAGCTAATAAAAATATGCAAATACAAATCTATTTTATTATAAAATCATGATATATTAAGTACTTTAAGTACTCATTATCCAAATGAGTCGTGTAATGATGTCGCTAATCGAGCCAGATTGAAGAGCAAAAATAATAACTCCATAAAGCTTCTTCTTTATCCAAATACTAACTATGTAAGTCAAGAATCATGTTAGAGTTCCTTATGATAATCCATCTGGAAAAATTTCTTAACAAGGTATCATTTAAGAGACCAAGATCCTACAACCCCTTCCTCAAAAGGCGACAACAACCCCTCCAAGTAACTTGAAACAATTTAAGCCTATCCTCTTTCCCCGACTAAAAGATATTGTGGATGATTTTTGTGAAACCATCTAGAAATATTTTTAGACAATTATATATCCAAAAAGAATGTGAAAACATGCTTTAAATAACTGAAGTGGCCAAAAATTTAAACTCTATCAAAGAGAGGGTGTGTCCCTTCCACACTTCTATTTTTGTAGAATTTGTATCTCCAAGCCTTGAAACTAATGCTTCTTTATAGCTTCTTGAAATAAGGTGACACCCAGATAAGATAGGGAGGCACCCTTAATGTGTATCCCAACAATAGCTCAAAGTGATGTACTACTACTCAAGGTATACTCTTGCTAGTGTAAATGAAGGATTTTCCCAATCTTTTTACCTTTCTTGAAAGACAACCATAAAAATGAAAATCCTTAGGTAAAACATGGAGGTTTGATGAATAAGCCTAACCAAAGATAAGAAGATCATTAGCATATAAAACATGTGTCGATGTTGTAATGCCTCTAAGAGAGGAAATTGGCCTAAAGCACTTATTATCCACCAAGGACCCAAAGTATCTACTTAGAAAGTCTTCTATGATATAAAACAAGAAGTGAGATAGAGGTTCCCCTTGTAGGATGCCCTTGGAGCATGAAAACTATCCTCTAGGTGATCCATTAACCTTGACCAAGATTCATACTGAGGGGAAGAGATCTCCAATCCTACCCAAAAATGTGTCATCAAAACCAAAGCACTACATCAACCATAATATAAAGTTCCATAGCATGATATATATAAAAAGATTTACAAATATCAATTTTGAGAGTTACATTACCCCCTCGAATAGGAAGCTGCATTGTATTGAAGTACTCAAAAGAACTAACCATACAATCCATAATAATATGACACAAGATGAACCCAAATTGAGTTTAAGATAGAATGCGAGAGCAAATGATTCCCAATCATCCTATAGTGATCTTTATAATTAACTTGAATAGAAAGTTCCCAAGACCAATTGGCCTATATTGGTCAATAATTGTTTCAGGAGGGCTTTTACAAATAATTATCAATAAATTTGAATTCTATTCTAGATGCATTTGACCTGTCCTAAATTGCTCGTATTACATCTATACCAATGATATCCTAGAACTTTTGAAAGAATTTACCTATAAAACCATCCAAAACAGGAGCACTCAATGGTTAATGTCAAAAATGGTAGCATGAAGCTACTTTGGTGATTGTATGCACTATAAATTTCCATTATTTGTAGTATAACCAAGGAGGGTACTACTAACTCAACTAAAGTAGAGTCCAGGGGGTCACTAATTTGGCTAAAAAAACTTGCACATGTTATCCCAAAATATGTGTAGTTAAAGCCTCTACGTCCTATATAACTTTACCATTTATTTTTGTATAAGTTAAATACTTTTTGCCATTGAATATCAAAGTAGTGAGTGCAAGAATGTAGTATTTCGATCACTACCCTTCAGTCAATTTGGGATGATATTCTCTCATAAGAAGATATTCTATTGATGTAGAAATCTATCCAAATCAACATGCATATCATATTTTAATTCAAGAAGTTTCTCAAATAAGGAATCTTCATCATACCATGTTTTTAATTTAGTGAGACTAGAAAAGCCTCCCTTAATGTTATGATCCATGTTACCAAAGGCCTTTCTATTTCAAATCTTGAGAGCTGACTTAAGTGCCTTAAGCTTACAACAACCACTCTCATTACAATATCCTAAGTAGACATTAACCATATGATGCATACTAAATCCATAAAACAAAGATTCTTGATCCATATACCATGAAAATGGAATGGTCTAGGGCCCTTATGCCTAGTTGTGAAGTTTAAATCACCTTGGTTCTAGGGCTTATGTCATTTAGATAGAATTAGGTGACCAATAAGTGAGAACTTTCAAAGGTCAAGGTGGTATTGGTAAAATTACAGATCAAGGGAAACACAAGCAATGTCTCCACTTTTCCTTGGGGGTGTCTCACAAGGTTTAATAAACAAGTTCAAAATGTTGTTGTCAATGGCTTGAGCATAGGTTTTCATAGGTTGTTTTTGTGTAGGAATAAGAGGAAAGGGTTTAAACTTGGCTGCATGGTTTGGGTATTTTGACATTGTTAGGTTATATATGGGTTGGTTAGGCTTAACCTAAGGATTAGTGTCTGTAGTAGAAGAGGCCAAACCTTAAACACAATGGGGGTAGATTAAGTATGGAAAACGAGGGGATTCTGGTAAAAACTGAGGTTCCAAAGTACCCAATCAATAATGAAAAAGTTGAGGCTAAATTCAAGCAAATATTTGAGGCATACGATGGAGGCTTATAATTTCAAGAATCTTCTTAAAAGTTCTCCACAGTTGGGCAAATGAAATGATTTACTCTAATAATTGAACCGATGATTGATGTTCATAATGAATATTTCAAGTTATTATGAGAATATAATGGAGATGAGTACTTTAAGACTTGCATGCCTAAATGTGAAGAATTTGAAGACTCTTGTGTGACTAATGATGCTGGCTAATAATTAAAATATGAGAAAGGTCAAATCCCAATGACTCCAAGCTTTGTAATGCCAATACTCTTTTAATTCTCACTGATTTCTGATGAGTGCTCAAAAAGCACTAAAATAACCATGATTTTATGCACATTAATTGATTAATATATATATATATATTTATATATTTTATCATATATTTATATATATTTGTCTTTTTTGGAATCACGGGTATTTTTATTGTTTTTCAGGTATTTTGGCTTAAAAACGTAACTTAAAGACTCAAAGAGGAATACTGGAAGCAATACATCACAAATATATTAATAAATAAATGGGGAAAGGTCAATAAATATGGAAAAATTGGATAAAATGGGTCAAAAAGGTCAAAAATGTCAAAAAGGAGAAAATCGCGCCGCCCATGCCTTACCGCCAGACCAGCCGCGCGCGGCATGCCCCACGTCCGCCGCGCATCGGCCGCGCTGATCCGGTACCGCGCGCCCGCGCGCATCTCACCTGCTCCCGCGCGCACCCGTGCGCGCAGCGCCTGCCATCAGCGCGCGCCCCTGCGCGCCCAGCTGCCCTCCGCGCGCGCCGATGCCCATTTCGCCCCATTTTTCACGTGTTTTCACATTTTTTTAACATTTTTTCACTCATTTTTTCTCTCCATCCTCACCTATAAATACCCCCCTTCCCTTCACTTCTAAACACACCTCAAAACACATTCTCTTCTCTCTTTCTTTCTCTCTTTTCTTAGATTTTTTAGTTTTTCTTAGTTTTTAGCTTTTCTTAGTTAATTTCTCTTAGTTTTAGAGTTCTTCCCTTTTTGGGAAGAACTAGTTATGTTTTTGTAATTTATTAGCTTTTCGATTCAATAAATGGGAGTGCAAATTCCGCTTGGAGGTTTTCCAACAACGGGAATAGCATCGAAGTTCTGTAAGGATTTTATTTTCTTTACAGTTATTTTTTATGCTTTATTCTTACATGTTATATTTAATTTGTCTGTGATTAAATTTAACTGTGTTGGCTATTTGTAAACATGATATAATAATAACGTTGTTATGCTTGCGAAATATTAAATAGGTAAAAATCTCTAAAATGAATTGATTTTATTTTTATTCAAGATTTTATATTAAGAATGTTAGAGAGAAATATATTATTTTTCATTACAAACTTAAATCTGAAAATTAGATTTTAAGGTTTAGTTATCCGATCTGATTTAGAGTAGTGCTCTTTTATTTGTTGGTACAATCGCCCAGTAGTTAGAGTGAAGCTCTATTTCAAAAGTTTTTATAAGAATTATTATCTGAAAATGTATTGACAACATGTTTTCAGTAGTGGTTTTAAAACTTGAAAGTTAGTACTCGGATAACTAAATTCTTAGGTTTAATTTGGACACCTTGAATAAAGTTTAAACTGTCTAACCCCACCAAAGGTGGCATTTAAATGGTTCATTTTCAATCTCTTAGAAAAAGAAATTAATTTAATTAACCAAATTAGTTATCAACCTCACCCATAGGTGTTAATTGATTTGTTTAGTTAACAAAGAATATCTAACCCCACCAAAGGTGGTATTCATACAAAAAAGAGAGAATCAATAAATATCAATTCATATCTTTAATAACCTGAATAATATGAGCAAGCATAATTAACTTAATTATTATATCCATAAATACTCCACTGTTTTAACAGATAAAATTTGCATAAATGTTTATTGAATCTATGTTTATTTTTATGTAATTAGATTAAAAACACAAAACCCAAAATATCGTGACAGGATGTTTAGGATTTAATTTCGTTTTTAAAAGTTTGAATAATAAATTAAAAACCACATACATTCCTTCCTTAGATCGACCTTGGGAGTATACTTATCATTTTCTACGAAATGATTCGTGCACTTGCGAGAGTTTTATAAATAGATAAAACCAAAGTAACGGGTAGGATCGGCGATGTCGGTTCTGCCCCGATCAATTTCCTCTTACCTTTTTTCACACAATCATCTTAAATAAGGATTGTTATCAGATAATCAGATTCACTCATGAATTATGATTACCTTTCATGTATGGAACAAGTTTTGACTTGGCATTGTGTGCTTTGTCATATACTTGAGATTTACACATTGAGCATTCTTTTCAAGAAAAGTAAAAAGATATCAATTTGGAATTTTTTCAAATAGATATGGCATCCATAGCCAATGTCATTTCAAGTGTATACTTGAGATAGATCTTATTATTCTTGGTATCCATAAACCATAATACAATATTAAAGTCTCTATTTGAAAGTTCTTTTATTTAGTTATATATTAGTGGAATATTAGTAGAAGTATGACAAATTAAAAATTTGCAAAATAGCCAGACATATAATCCCATGTAAATAAACTAATGCAGAAAATAAAGATCAACACGTGAGATTTTTATGTAGAAACAACCTAGGCCATGACTTAAGAGAAAACTACCGGTCCACCAGACCACCTAACTACCCACTATGAAAAATAAGTATCTAGTTACAATGATAGGACTCAAACTACCCACCTAGATAATGCCCCTAAGTAACCTACTCACAAGTCACTGCTTTCATCGTAGTCTCTACAAGAAATGCATTCGGATCTGGACCAGCATTCTAAAAAACTCGAGTGCCATGAGTTAATCAAACTCGCATCGCTGTCACCAAAAACTTTAGCACATAAACACAAGTGCAAGTGTGTTTCCTAGAGTAGATTCAATAGTAAACAACCCTAACTACTTAGTTTAAACTGTATATCAGATAAATAAAAAACAACTAACAACTCTAGAACAATCAGTTAAAAGCACAATAACTCAATAATAACACAATTATGATTGTTAATCCATCAAACAAAATCACAAATGTTTGATAAATTAACTTAATGAAAAGCCTACTTGAAAACTTTTAGTAAAACAAGATGGACAATAAAATATTAAAAGAATAAGCACAATTAAGCTCTTGTGTGGTTTGTTTCAATTGTATGTTTGGGTTTATATTTATAGATTATTTTAAAGCACTTTAGGTCAAAGTAAAATTACCATCTTTTCCATAAAATCATTTAAATGAGTTTTAAGGAATAAGGAAATATAGTAAAATCCAATCCAATTGCTCGATCAATCTAATCAAGTGTTCGATCGATCGAGTACATAGTTCGATCGATTGAATGTTCTCTCAATCGATTCAGTCTATCAATTAATTAATTCTTAAAAATATGAATCCATCTAGTCATTAATCTTGATGGATCTAGTGATCGATTGATCGAGTATTAATTCCTTGATCGATCTAGTCATATAAACAATTAATTCAATAGGTAATATAGCTCGATCAATCTAGTACTAATCCATCGATCGACTAGATCAACCAAGTAACCTATTTTCATATTGTTCCTATGTGTATATTATGCAATCTACCATGCACAAGAACAGAGATATACTTGAGATGTGATCATTGAGGCTCAATAGTTTCTTATGCTTGAAAAATATTCTTCTAAGACACACCTAGAAACTAAGACTACAATGTCTAATTAATGTTCTAATTTTTATACCCCTTCTTATCGTAGGAATAAACCATATAATGATGAAGCAATGACAACAGGTTAAGCAAGCAAGCAATGTATTTTATGACTTAAAAGAGTAGTAAACATTCTTAAAAGCTCAAAATAAAGAGCAAAATAAAGAGCAAAAAATAATATGTTTACCAAAAATGAATAAACACCCCCTAAGTTCTACGACTCTTCTAAATAAATTAGAATAAAATAAAAAATATAAATATTTATTTATATAATGTTTTTTGAATCAAGGATAGTATACTTAGCTTAAATGACTATAATAGTACACACAAATGATGAAATTAATTTTGTTCAAAGTGTGAAAACATAAATATATGCAAAGAAGTCACACAAACATGCTAACACATATAGTGACTTATTGATAGTCACCAAAAGTGAGATAAAAATTGAAACTGTAATAGTATGTCAATTAGTCCATTTATCATTAGTTATGAAGGATTTAAAGTAGGAGTATTACCTATCATAAAAAAATTACAGCTGAATTCATACTTGCACAAAATAAAGTTTACTTACCAAGAAAAGACTTTAATCTATATCGTTTTTTATTCCACTCTTGTATTATTATTATTTTTGTTTGAGGGATTAGTTATTTATTTTCTTTATGTATAACCAATTGTGGCTCTTTCTTTTTGTACATGCAAAAGCTTTTGTATTTTTTTGTTCTTTGATATTATTATTATTATTATTATTATTATTTTAAGAAAATATGCACAAACCAATACACTTAGTATGATGACTTTCACATTAGTTGTGAGGTAGCCATATCCACTCGCTATAAAAGCTTTCACACATCATAGTAGGTAGCCCTTTCAAAACTAGGTGTCTCTCTATAATAGCACTTTAGAAAGTAAAAGATATATCTCAAAAATAAATTTATGGTCAAGGTTAACTAATTCCATACAATCTCACAAAATAAATCGTAAATTTCAAGCATACATATACATGTATCCAGTAAGTGTATAAGTAGGTTCATGTCATCATTGATCACTAAATGTGAAAAATATGTAAATGAACAAGTCAAAATGTCCATTTATATAATGTATAGTCAATCAAAATAAAAATGAATGGAGTATGTAATTATCATGTCAATGTTAAAGCATGTCTATTTCCCTCCTTTTTATTTTTTACTTTTTTATCTTTTTTAAACTAAAGAAACATCAATAAAAATAAAAAAAATTAAAGATTCTCACCTAGGGTCAATTAAGGACTCAAAAAAATATCTAGGTGAACAATAAATGACGGTCAATTGATTGGAAATCCTAACACAAACTTTCTTGAATTTTGGTTTCTTTATATCTTTGGATTGGAAATAAATTATCTTAGTTGTCATTGGCATATTCTTGGACTTACATTTAGATCTCACATTCATTGTAAATGAAGATGCAGTATGCATGATAGGATGATGGTAATTAATCCTAGAATTATTAGTGTTGGATTTTACATCTCTTTGTACCAACAACTTCATGCTTTCTAGTAGAATTTTTGAACTTGCATGTTATTATAATTTCCATTCAACTTAGAATATGATGCCACATGCATAGATGGATGATGGTTATGAGACCTACTATTTGAAGCATGGAAAGTATTATATTATTTAGTAGCATTTATCAAAAATCTACAATTGGGCCTAATATGACATTTCCTACCACAATGATGACAAACACACATAAATTTAATAGATTTTTCAATCACATATGCAACTATTCTTTGTGTATAATGAGTAACATAAAGAGTAGGGTTAGAAGGCTTTACAGATGTAATTTTTGATGTTAAAGGAGTGGATTCACATCCTTATAACCAATGTCATGTGTATCATGTAAGGAAGACATGTTTGAAAGTTTGGTAAATTTAGTAGATTTTGACGAAAAATGACATAGTGTGCTCGTTTATATATCCTAACCCTCTTTGTCTCTAGCTGGCTTTCCATAATTGAGAACTTTGTTCAACCTTTCAACTCCAATTTTTAACCTCCTTACTATTTCCTTTGAGTCTTCAAGTACCTGTATAAGATTCTTGTTTTCCTATTTAAATCTGTAAGACTTGAATTCAAAACATTAGCACATTTAGAAAGTTCAATTTTTTATTTTTCTATAATTAAGGAATTCATTTCAATGAATTTAAATTTGTCATTTAGTTTAGCTACTATCCTTTTGCATCTTACATAATTTGTGAACACTTCTTCAATACAAGTGACATTAAATTTGTTTAGTACAAATTCAACATCACTTTTCTTATCATCTAAATCAATGTCAGACTTACTGGATTGTCCACAAGTAGATGTAGTAAATTCCAAGTAGTTGCTACTAGATTCAACTAGATTATCATTATCACATTCAAAGTCAGTAAGTGTAACGTTGAAAGCTCTTGCAGTTTGGTTCATCTTGTTTGTAGAGTCAATCGTGAAGTGACCAAAACCCATACATTCAAAAAATTAAAGTCTAATGGATTTATATTTCTTACCATCAACACTCACATATTTGAGTTATCTTAAATTTTGATCCCTTTGACAACTTTATTATCCTTTGTTTTGAGAATTTTTTTCAATCTTCTAGTTAAGAGTACCATTTCTTCATCATCATTATCACTGTCTTCAATCATACCCATTTTTAAAGTGATACCTTTGTTCTTTGGAGGTTTTTGAAAGCTCATCTCAAAGGTTTGAAGTGAGCTAATGAGCTCTTCTATTTTGATGATATCCACATCCTTGCTCTCATCAATGGCAGTGACCTTTGCATGAAAACAATATGATAATGAGTAGAAAATCTTTCAAACTATCTGAAATCATCAATTTTCTCTCTAAGATTGGTAAAGGTTTTACTAATATAACATAATATAATATATAATTCAGATAATGTTTCATGTTCATTCATCCTAAAATTTTCAAATCGACTACCAAGCATGTAAAGTTTAGTTCCTTTAACTTATGTGGTTCCTCATGGGCATCCTTTAAAATATCCCAAACTTTCTTAACAATATCAACATGAGAAATAAAAAAAAATCATCAACAAACACAACACTAAAAATAGCATTAATATCCTTTTGATTCCAGTTGCTAGTAGCTTTAACTTAATTGGCCCATTCGTTCATAGGCTCAAGTGTTTGGTAATCGTAGATGGTTCCCAACCATAAAGTACAGAGTTCCAGATGTTTTCATTTATAGATCATATAATGGGTTTCATACAAGCATTCCAATTGACATAATTGGACCCATCAATGTAAGGGGCACGAGTTGTAAATGAACCCTCTCTTAAGTGATCCATAACAAGGTCCTAGGCACACTAAGTATATCTAGTGACCACTCTTATACCAAGTGAAAGTTCATTTATTTAATTATGGATCAAACTATCTGATTGTTGGAATATCGTGCATCTAGTGACCACTCTTATACCAAATGAAACTTCATTTATTTAGTTATGATCAAAGTATCTAATTGTTGGAATATCTACAGAAGTATGACAAATCAAAAATTCGTAGAACGGCCAGACATACGATGGTAAATAAAATAATATGGAAAATAAAGATCAACACATAATATATTTAGGTGAAAACAAATTAGGTCACACCAATGACCTAATATCAAGCTTGTTTATCGAATCATATGAAACTTTACAAAAGATTGGAAATATTTCTTGTGTCACCCTCGATTTGCAAGTATACCACCTCATCTTTATTTATGTAAATTCTCTCGTATTGGTTAACTAACTCTATCTAAAGTAGACAAGCCTTGGAGTTAAGGTGACTTAATAATCAGAATGACTTAGGTGTGGAATTTTCTCACTAATTAGATACATATTACCCTCGATCATAGACTCTATCACATATTGCACACCTTAGAGACCACTCTAATGTTTGAGGTAATGCACCAGTTAATGTTAGGTTGATAATTTTTTCAGGATTAGCTTTAGATACCAAACTTTTACCCCCACAATAAAAAAACTACCAATGCCCATACGTGGGTCAATGTCACCTTTAATAATGAGCTAGGCTTGTGAGCTCTCTATTGATCAATACCAATTTTGCTCGTAAACATAATGTTGGATAGGAAAATCACCAAGTACACGGGCTCTATTTGATTGTTCCAAAGCAACATTGAAAAGTCAAATAGGTATAATCAACACACAGACAGATATATCTTTTATTATTTAAATTCATAATAAATATTAATGACATAATCCATATTTATGAAAGGACATTAATATTCTAAATAATTGAATATTGATTAATTAAATATTTAAATATCAATTAATCAATATTAGTTATTTATGATTAATCTATCCATCAAAACTTTTTGAAAAAGTCCAACACCCGATGAACAACCAGTGTAAGGAGATACAAACTCCTTAGAGACTCATCTCCTAGCAAATTAAACAAAAAGCAAAAAGAAACAAAGAATTCAAACCAAAACACAAGAAAGGAAAGCAATAGATAAGATAAAGGAATTAGATAACATGCAAATTAATTTAACAAATAAAATTAGAAGATAAAGAAAAGAAAGCTATAGGCAAGAGAAGTAAGGCTAGATAAGAAAATCACAAACATGATATAACATACATGTAGAAAGAAAGATAAAGGAATAGAAATGTTTTCCCATCAAAATTTCTCTCTCATATGTTGTCACATACTCGAGTGAAACAGTAATTGTACTAACTCAAGATTGAGTATGTGATGAGTGCTCAAAAAGCACTAAAATTACCATGATTTTATGCACATTAATTTATTAAATATATATATATTTATATGATTTTATCATGTATTTATATAAATTTGTCTTTTCGGAATCACGGGTATTTTTATTATTTTTCAGGTATTTTCGCTTAAAAACGTAACTTAAAGACTCAAAGAGGAATACTGGAGGCAACACATCACAAATATATTCAAGAATAAATGAGGAAAAGTCAATAAATATGAAAAAATTGGACAAAATGGGTCAAAAAGGAGGAAATCGTGCACGCAGCCGCCCAGCCGCGCCGAGCAGCTGCCGCAGCACGCCCAATCCGCGCGCGCCTGTGCACGTAGCTGCTGCTTCCACGCGTGGCTGTGTGCACCCCAACTCCAGTCTGCGCGCGCCACTGCCAATCTGTGCCCATTTCGCGCGTGCAGCCGCCCCCACATCACGCTAACGTCATCAATGATGTCAGTAATCCCCACTCCGCGTTTCCACCATTTTTTCACCCACTTTTCTCTCCATCCTTACCTATAAATACCCCCTTCTCTTCACTTCTAAAAAAACCTTAAAACACATCTTCTCTTTTCTTTCTTTCTCTCATTTCTTAGTTTTTTTTAGTTTTTCTAGTTTTTCTTAGTTTTTAGCTTTTTTTAGTTAGTTTTTCTTAGTTTTAGAGTTCTTCTCTTTTTGAGAAGAACTAATTATGTTTTTGTAATTTATTTTCTTTTCGATTCAATAAATGGGAGTGCAAATTCCGTTTGGAGGTTTTCCAGCAACGGGAATAGCATCGAAGTTCTATAAGGATTTTATTTTCTTTGTAGTTATTTTTTATGCTTTATTCTTACATGTTATATTTAATTTTTCTGTGATTAAATTTAACTGTGCTGGCTATTTGTAAACATGATATAATAATAACGTTGTTATGCTTGCGAAATATTAAATAGGTAAAAATCTCAAAAATGAATTGATTTTATTTTTATTCAAGACTTTATATTAAGAATGTTAGAGAGAAATATATTATTTTTCATTACAAACTTATATCTGAAAATTAGATTTTAAGGTTTAGTTATCCGGTCTGATTTAGAGTAGTGTTCTTTTATTTGTTGGTACAATTGCCCGGTAGTTAGAGTGAAGCTCTATTTCAAAAGTTTTTATAAGAATTATTATCTGAAAATGTATTGACAACATGTTTTTAATAGTTGTTTAAAACTTGAAAGTTAGTACTCAGATAACTAAATTCTTATGTTTAATTTGGACACCTTGAATAAAGTTTAAACTTTCTAACCCCACCAAAGGTGGCATTTAAATGGTTCATTTTCAATCTCTTAGAAAAAGGAATTAATTTAATTAACCAAATTAGTTATCAACCTCACCAATAGGTGTTAATTGATTTGTTTAGTTAACAAAGAATATCTAACCCCACCAAAGGTGGTATTCATGTAAAAAAGAGAGAATCAATAAATATCAATTCATATCTTTAATAACCTAAATAATATGAGCAAGCATAATTAACTTAGTTATTATATCCATAAATACTCCACTATTTTAACAGATAAAATTTGCATAAATGTTTATTGAATCTATCTTTATTTTTATATTATTAGATTAGAAACACAAAAAACCAAAATATCGTGACATGATGTTTAGGATTTAATTTCATTTTTAAAAGTTTGAATAATAAATTAAAAACCACATATATTCCTTTCTTAGATCGACCTTGGGAGTATGCTTATCATTTCCTACGAAATGATTCGTGCACTTGCAAGAGTTTTATAAATACATAAAACCAAGATATCGGCAGGATCAACGATGTCGGTTCTATCCTATCAAGTTTTTGGCGCTGTTGCCGGGAAAGGAATAGTATTTTTAAATTATTTATCAAAATTTTAAAAACTTTTTGTGTTGTAAATAATTGTGATTTTTTTTATTTAAAAAAAATAAAAAAATTTGTTGTTTGTGAATAGTAAAAAAAAACAAATAAAAATGAAAATATTTTTTCCCAAAAAAAAAAATAAATAAATAAACTTACCGTTCATAAATAGTAAAAAAAATTCAAATTTCAATTTCATAATAAATAAATAAAAAAATTTAAATTTTAAATTTCATAAAAAAAATTATAGCATGAATAATAAAATAATTTTGAATTTTAAAATTTGAAGTAAAAAAAACGTAAATAAATTTTAAATAAAATAAATAAATAAATAAAAATAAATAAATAAATAAATAAAAATAAAAAGTTTTATTTTATTTAAAAAATAAATTAAAAAAAAGTCAAAAACTTTATTTTCAATTTCTTTTATTTTTTTCTTTTATCTTATTTTTTAACCTTTTCAATTATTTTGTTTTTCAATTTATTTTATTTTATTTTATTTTATTTTTAGCTTAATTTTTAATTAAATTTTATTTTATTTTTTTTCTTTTTTCTTTTACCTTTTTCAATTTATTTTATTTTTGGTTTAATTTGTTTTTTTTTAATTTTTTTTTAAACTATTTTTTTATCTTAATTTTCATTTAACTTAATTAAGTTAAGTTTTAACTAAATTTTCGTTTAAGTTAATTAACTTAGGTTTTTAGTAACTTAATTAACTTAGATTTTTATTAACTTAATTAGCCTACCTTTTTATTAACTTAATTAACTTAAAATTTAACTTAACTTAACTTAATTAACTTAATTTTAATAGCATGAAAAGTAAAGATCTAAGGCAGTTCTGTCTAGGAGACTAGTTCCTAGAAGCCTTTATGCCACTAGTCTTTCCTAGGAACGTTGCTCTGTCTAGGATGATGGTTTTTAAGGAGCCTTTGCCCCACCATTCTTTCCTGGGAGCACTCTTGGTTAATACTGATTATGTTATTTTAACTTAGATATTATATTTAAAAACAAAAAATACAAAAAAAATACAAAAAAAAACAAAAAAAGTCTAAAACTATCTCCAAAATTTTAAAGTTTTAATTACAATCTAAGGAGTTAGTTGTTTTGTTTGATCTAGGTACAATTGTGTTTTGATGCCTTTAATTATTTGATTTGTACCTAGACGTGGATTATCTAAAACTCACAAGCATGTCCCTAGTTTTAAGTATAGAAAAATTTGAAAATCCATAGGACATGACTGAAAAGGTGTAGGTAGACAAATTTGTCTTACACAAGGTTTGATTAACTCATTGATGAGGGGACATTGAGTTTACTTAAAATGAAATCCCCAAGTTACATCTTGCTAAGACGTTAAACTAAGCGCTGGATGGGAGGCAACCCATCATTTTAAGTAATTTTCTTTTATTTATTTAATTTCTATTATTTATTTTAGTTTAATTACATGTGAACAATTTTAAAATTGTTAAAACTAAAAATATTTATTGAGATGTTAGAAGTTCACAGTGACCTGTCTGTGTGAACTTTATTGATGAATATGATGGATACACTTGCATTTCTCCATTACAACTTGCACATTCTCAGGAAATAGGTAATATTTCTTCTCTTTTCTCTTTATCTTTAATTTACAGTTGTTACATTGAGGACAATGTAAGTTTTAGGTTGGGGGTGGTGAAAAGTTACCATGCTTAATAAAAAAATTTAACAAATTAAAAAAAATAAAATAAAATAAAATAATAAAATAAAATAAAATAATAATTTTTTTTCTTTTTTATGTTCACATTTTCATTTTTATTGTGTTTGGTTTTATTTTCTTTGTGTGATTTAGTAATTTTTGGAATTTAAAAAAAAAATTTCTCACAAAAATTTATCATTTCTTTAAATCAAATTTAAGTAAATAGTTAAGTCTTTTGTACTGTTAGATTAATTTTTGAAAACATATTATGAAATATTTTGTAATTGTTTTTGATAATTAGTTAGTTTTTGTCATAACTAGTATTTCTTGATAAGATGTACAAATTATATTAAACCCAAAATCGGTGTTTATGAATTTGTTTTAGTGGATACTACCTTTGTGAGATATAATTTGAGCCTAATTTCCCTTTTTCAGAGTGAAATATATATTGTTTCTACTCCAAACACATTTCTTATTTCTTCAAATTTTTAGATGATCTCTATAGGCATTAGCATTGAATGTATGAATTTTTTCTCATCTTAATAGAGTGTCGTATATTTTTTTTTATTATTTTTGCTTAGATTAAATGATTTGAGTAGAAATTGATAGTATATGCTTTTATCTCATTCGTGCATGACTGTTACAAAAAAAAGAAGAGACATATCTGAGGTTACCTAAACCAAGATCAAACAGAAAAGCCACAAAATTAACCACTCACCAAAATCCTAAAAACAAATGTACAATCTTTACATGGGTTAACTCTCTAAAAAAATGATATATATTGAAAATTATCTTTAGAAAAATACAGAGAGATAAAGAATATATAGTATAATCTACATACTATGATCTGCATTACCTAAAATCCTAAAAAATGTACAATCTGTACATGGGTTGACTCTCTAAAAAATGATATATATTGAAAAATATCTTCAGAAAAATATAGAGAGAAATAATATATAGTATAATCTACATACTATGACCCATATTGCCTACAAAGTTGTGAGTAAAGGCTAATTCCAAAAGAAAGATATAGGAAATAATTCCCTAAAAAGTCATTGCACTTTCTTCATTTGTAAAAGGCATATATCTTGAAATTTTTTCTTAATGAGTTTGATTTATGTATGAAAATAATTTTTATATATGATATCTTTATAATTTATACATTTGATTTCTTCCATGAGATCAATGTCAAAATAACAATTTGAGCCTTTCTTCTTTATATATATGCGAAAATATTAGTTCATTTCTATACATAAACTCTTTCGCATATAAATTAGTATGAGTGTTTGAACCCATAGGATTCAATGTTTTGAGAGTATTAACTTGTGAGGAATAGAGTTGAAGCGAATTCGGATTCATGACACTGAAATTTGGTGAAATTAAATTCATATATTTTTGATATGAAATATGAAAATGATTTTCAACTAATTATTATAATAAATCATGATTGTTTAAGAAGATTAAAATAACTTATGTTTGAGATTTTAATTATGATCTTAAAGGAGATTAAAAAGTATGAGACATTTTTGTGTTATGTTGTTTTCTTTTATTCTTAAAAATTAATTTTTGATTTTGTTGTAATTTTAGTTTTTAAGTTGTTGTTTTTATTATTTCTTTTAATTTTTATATTTAGTTCAATGTTTGTGGGTATCATTATTGAAAACCCTCACATGACTCAAACTCGTCCACTAGGGCAACCTAGGGGTTTAAAGGCTTGTTGCATAGGCTAAATGCAACCGTGTCAATCCACGGAAGTGATTTAGGATAGTTTAATTTTTAGTTTTTATCGCTTCTTTCGCTAAGGGACTAGCAAGAAGTTGGTTGGGGGTTGTGATGAGTGCTCAAAAAGCACTAAAATTACCATGATTTTATGCACATTAATTAATTAAAAATATATATATTTATATGATTTTATCATGTATTTATATAAGTTTTTCTTTTCGGAAGCACGAGTATTTTTATTATTTTTCAGGTATTTTCGCTTAAAAACCTAACTTAAAGACTCAAAGAGGAATAGTGGAGGTAATACATCACAAATATATTCAAAAATAAATGAGGAAAAGTCAACAAATATGAAAAAATTGGACAAAATGGGTCAAAAAGGAGGAAATCGCGCATGCATCCGCCCAGCCGCCGCAGCACACCCAATCCCGCGCGTGCCTTGCTCCTGTCCCACGGGTGACGGTGCGCGCAGATACTACTTTCACGCGTGCCTGTGCGTGCCCCAACTCTAGTCCACACGTGCCTGTGCCTAGCTTGCTCCCATCAGCATCCAGTCTGCGCGTGCCGCTGCCAATCTACGCCCATTCCGCGTGCGCAGCTGCCCCACGTCACACTAACGTCATCAATGACGTTAGCAATCACCACTCCGCGTTTCCACCATTTTTTAACATTTTTTCAATGATTGTTTCTCTCTATCCTCACCTATAAATACCCCCTTCTCTTCACTTCTAAAAAAACCTTAAAACACATCTTTTCTTCTCTTTCTTTCTCTCATTTCTTAGTTTTTTTTAGTTTTTAGCTTTTCTTAGTTAGTTTTTCTTAGTTTTAGAGTTCTTCTCTTTTTGAGAAGAACTAATTATGTTTTTGTAATTTATTTGCTTTTCGATTCAATAAATGGGAGTGCAAATTCCGTTTGGAGGTTTTCCAGCAACGAGAATAACATCGAAGTTCTGTAAGGATTTTATTTTCTTTGTAGTTATTTTTTATGCTTTATTCTTACATGTTATATTTAATTTTTCTGTGATTAAATTTAACTGTGCTGGCTATTTGTAAACAAGATATAATAATAATGTTGTTATGCTTGCGAAATATTAAATAAATAAAAATCTCTAAAATGAATTGATTTTATTTTTATTCAAGATTTTATATTAAGAATGTTAGAGAGAAATATATTATTTTTAATTACAAACTGAAATCTGAAAATTAGATTTTAAGGTTTAGTTATCCGGTCTGATTTAGAGTAGTGCTCTTTTATTTGTTGGTACAATCGCCCGGTAGTTAGAGTGATGCTCTATTTCAAAAGTTTTTATAAGAATTATTACCTGAAAATGTATTGACAACATGTTTTTAATACTGGTTTTAAAACTTGAAAGTTAGTACTCGGATAACTAAATTCTTAGGTTTAATTTGGACACCTTGAATAAAGTTTAAACTTTCTAACCCCACCAAAGGTGACATTTAAATGGTTCATTTTCAATCTCTTAGAAAAAGGAATTAATTTAATTAACCAAATTAGTTATCAACCTCACCCATAGGTGTTAATTGATTTGTTTAGTTAACAAAGAATATCTAACCCCACCAAAGGTGGTATTCATGTAAAAAAGAGAGAATCAATAAATATCAATTCATATCTTTAATAACCTAAAAAATATGAGCAAGCATAATTAACTTAGTTATTATATCCATAAATACTCCACTATTTTAACAGATAAATTTTGCATAAATATTTATTGAATCTATGTTTATTTTTATGTTATTAGATTAGAAACACAAAAAACCAAAATATCGTGACACGATGTTTAGGATTTAATTTCGTTTTGAAAAGTTTGAATAATAAATTAAAACCACAAATATATTCTTTCCTTAGATTGACCTTAGGAGTATACTTATAATTTCCTACGAAATGATATATATTGAAAAGTATCTTCAGAAAAATATAGAGAGATAAAGAATATATAGTATAATCTACATATTATGACCCACATTACCCAAAATCCAAAAAAAAAATGTACAATATGTACATGGGTTGACTCTCTAAAAAATGATATATATTGAAAAATATCTTCAGAAAAATATAGAGAGAAAGAATATATAGTATAATCTACATACTATGACCCACATTGCCTACAAAGTTGTGAGTAAATGCTAATTACAAAAGAAAGATATAGAAAGTAATTCCCTAAAAAGTCATTGCACTTTCTTCATTTGTAAAAGGCATATATCTTGAAATTTTTTATTAATGAGTTTGATTTATGCATGAAAATAATTTTTATATATGATATCTTTATAATTTATATATTTGATTCCTTCCATGAGATCAATGTCAAAATAACACTTTGAGCCTTTATTCTTATACATATGCGAACATATTAGTTCATTTCTATACATCAACTCTTTCGCTTATAAATTAGTATGAGTGTTTGAACCCATAGGATTCAGTGTTTTGAGAGTATTGACTTCTGAGGAATAGAGTCAAAGCGAATTCGGATTCATGACACTGAAATTGGGTGAAATTAAATTTATACATTTTTGATATGAAATATGAAAATGATTTTCAACTAATTATTAAAATAAATCATGATTGTTTAAGAAGATTAAAATAACTTATGCTTGAGATTTTAATTATGATCTTAAAGGAGATTAAAATGTATGAGACATTTTTGTGTTATGTTGTTTTCTTTTATTCTTAAAAGTTAATTTTTGATTTTGTTGTAATTTCAGTTTTTAAGTTGATTGTTGTTATTATTTCTTTTAATTTTTTTACATTTAGTTCAATGTTTGTGGGTATCATTACTGAAAACCCTCACGAGACTCAAACTCGTCCACTAGGGCAACCTAGGGGTTTGAAGGCTTGTTGCATAGGTTAAATGCAACCGCGTCAATCCACGAAAGTGATTTAGGATAGTTTAATTTTTAGTTTTTATCGCTTCTCTTGCTAAGGGACTGGCAAGAAGCTGGTTGGGGGTTGTGATGAGTGCTCAAAAAACACTAAAATTACCATGATTTTATGCACATTAATTGATTAAAAATATATATATTTATATGTTTTATCATATATTTATATAAATTTGTCTTTTTCGGAATCACAGATATTTTATTTTTTTTCAGGTATTTTTGCTTAAAAACGTAACTTAAAGATTCAAAGAGGAATACTGGAAGCAATAAATCACAAATATATTAATAAATAAATGAGGAAAGGTCAACAAATATGGAAATATTGGACAAAATGGGTCAAAAAGGAGGAAAACGTGCATGGAGCCGCCTAGCCTCGCGCAACATGCAAAGATCGCGCCTGTAGCTTCTCACTCCCGCGCGTGCGTATGTGCGCCACTGGTGCCTTCCGCTCACGCTGCTGCCATCTTTCCCCATTTTCGCGCGCAGCCTCCCCCACTTCATGCTGACGTCATCAATGATGTCAGCAATCACCACTTCGCGTTTCCACCATTTTTTAACATTTTTTCACCCACTTTTTCTCTCGATCCTCACCTATAAATACCCCCTTTCTCTTCACTTCTAAACACACCTCAAAACACATCTTCTCTTCTCTTTCTTTCTCTCATTTCTTAGTTTTTTTAGTTTTTTTAGTTTTTCTTAGTTTTTAGCTTTTCTTAGTTAGTTTTTCTTAGTTTTAGAGTTCTTCTCTTTGTGAGAAGAACTAATTATGTTTTTGTAATTTATTTGCTTTTCGATTCAATAAATGGGAGTGCAAATTCCATTTGGAAGTTTTTCGGCAACCGGAATAGGATCGAAGTACTGTAAGGATATTATTTTCTTTATAGTTATTTTTTATGCTTTATTCTTACATGTTATATTTAATTTGTCAGTGATTAAATTTAACTTTGCTGGCTGTTTGTAAACATCATATAATAATAACGTTGTTATGCCAGCGAAATATTAAATAGGTAAAAATCTCTAAAATGAATTGACTTTATTTTTATTCAAGATTTTATATTAAGAATGTTAGAGAGAAATATATTATTTTTCATTACAAACTTAAATCTAAAAATTAGATTTTAAGGTTTAGTTATCCAGTCTGATTTAGAGTACTGCTCTTTTATTTATTGGTACAATCACCCGGTAGTTAGAGTGAAGCTCTATTTCAAAAGTTTTTATAAGAATTATTATCTGAAAATGTATTGACAACATATTTTCAGTAGTGGTTTTAAAACTTGAAAATTAGTACTCGGATAACTAAATTATTAGGTTTAATTTGGACACCTTGAATAAAGTTTAAACTATCTAACCCCACCCAAGTTAGCATTTAAATGGTTCATTTTCTATCTCTTAGAAAAAGGAATTAATTTAATTAACCAAATTAGTTATCAACCCCACCCATAGGTGTTAATTAATTTGTTTAGTTAACAAAGAATATCTAACCCCACCAAAGGTGGTATTCAAATAAAAAAGAGAGAATCAATAAATATCAATTCATATCTTTAATAACCTAAATAATATGAGCAAACATAATTAACTTAGTTATTATACCCATAAATACTCCACTATTATAAATGATAAAATTTGCATAAATGTTTATTGAATCTATATCTATGTTTATTTTTATGTCAGTAGATTAAAAACCCAAAACCCAAAATATGGTGACAGGATGTTTAGGATTTAATTTCGTTTTTAAAAGTTTGAATAATAAATTAAAAACCACATACATTCCTTCCTTAGATCGACCTTGGGAGTATACTTATCATTTTCTACGAAATGATTCGCACACTTGTGAGAGTTTTATAAATAAATAAAACCAAATGAACGGCAGGATCGGCAATGTCGGTTCTACCCTTTCAAGTTTTTAACGTCATTGCTGGGAAAGGAATAGCATTTTTAATTTATTTTTTAAAATTTTAAAAACTTTTTGTGTTGTAAATAATTGAGATTTTTTATTATTAAAAAAAATTGTTGTTTGTGAATAGTAAAAAAAAACAAATAAAAATTAAAATATTTTTTCCCAAAAAAAAAAACAAAAAAATAAATAAACTTATGTTTACTTCATTGTTTGTGGGTGTTTAAAGTTACAACTCAGATTTATCATTTTTATTTTTAAAGCGTGAACAACAGAACCCTTCTTCGCTTTTCAACTCCTTTTTTTTATTAAGAACAAAGATTTATTGAACATGAAATTTCAAATGAAGAAGAAAATACCATTATTTCAAAGAGAACTATGAAACGAACTCCAAAGATGACAATAACATCAACAAGTCCATAAAACTTCAACATTAAGATGCCACCAAGGATGATCACTTCCTTTGTTTATTCGAATTTATACATTCAATTAAGAACACCATAAAGAAAAGAAAAAATCTTCCTAAAAAATAATATCATTAATGATATGTGTTCTTCCGCCATTAGAAGACGACTGTTTTCTATAATAAACAACAAAACCCTAGACGTAATGCAACTTTTGTGAGGCTATTTTGTTGTGAATTGTGCATAATTGATAGGGGCAGAACCGACATCGTCGATCCTGCCCGTTCATTTGGTTTTATCTATTTATAAAACTCTCGCAAGTGCACGAATCATTTCGTAGAAAATGATAAGTATACTCCCAAGGTCGATCTAAGGAAGGAATGTATGTGGTTTTTAATTTATTATTCAAACTTTTAAAAACAAAATTAAATCCTAAACATCCTGTCACGATATTTTGGGGTTTTGTGTTTTTAATCTAATTACATAAAAATAAACATAGATTCAATAAACATTTATGCAAATTTTATCATTTATAATGGTGGAGTATTTATGGATATAATAATTAAGTTAATTATGCTTGCTCATATTAATTAGGTTATTAAAGATATGAATTGATATTTATTGATTCTCTCTTTTTATATGAATACCACCTTTGGTGGGGTTAGATATTCTTTGTTAACTAAACAAATCAATTAACACCTATGGGTGGGGTTGATAACTAATTTGGTTAATTAAATTAATTCCTTTTTCTAAGAGATTGAAAATGAACCATTTAAATGCCACCTTTGGTGGGGTTAGACGATTTAAACTTTATTCAAGGTGTCCAAATTAAACCTAAGAATTTAGTTATCCGAGTACTAACTTTCAAGTTTTAAAACCACTACTGAAAACATGTTGTCAATACATTTTCAGATAATAATTCTTATAAAAACTTTTGAAATAGAGCTTCACTCTAACTACCGGCGATTGTACCAACAAATAAAAGAGCACTACTCTAAATCGAATCGATAACTAAACCTTAAAATCTAATTTTCGGATTTAAGT
Organism: Hippophae gyantsensis; assembly: GCA_030763125.1. Taxonomy (NCBI): domain Eukaryota; kingdom Viridiplantae; phylum Streptophyta; class Magnoliopsida; order Rosales; family Elaeagnaceae; genus Hippophae; species Hippophae gyantsensis. Next base: position 31,298,423 of record CM061032.1, read on the forward strand.
TTGTAATGAAAAATAATATATTTCTCTCTAACATTCTTAATATAAAATCTTGAATAAAAATAAAATCAATTCATTTTAGAGATTTTTACCTATTTAATATTTCGCAAGCATAACAACGTTATTATTATATCATGTTTACAAATAGCCAACACGCTAAATTTAATCACAGACAAATTAAATATAACATGTAAGAATAAAGCATAAAAAATAATCAGAAGAAAATAAAATCCTTACCGAACTTCGATGCTATTCCCGTTCTTTGGAAAACCTCCAAGCGGAATTTGCACTCCCATTTATTGAATCAAAAGCTAATATATTACAAAAACATAACTAGTTCTTCCCAAAAAGGAAGAACACTAAAAATAAGAGAAATTAACTAAAAATTAAGAAAAACTAAAAAACCTAAAAATCTAATAAAAGAGAGAAAGAAAGAAGAGAGAAGTGTGTTTTGAAGGTGTGTTTAGAAGTGAAGGGAAGAGGGGTATTTATAGGTGAGGATGGAGAGAAAAAATGAGTGAAAAAATGTTAAAAAATGTGAAAACGCGTAGTGCAAATATCGAGGTCATTAATGACGTCGGCATGACGTCATGGGGCGGCCGCACGTGAAAAATGGGGCGAAATGGGCGTCGGCGCGCGCGAGGGCAGCGCTGCAGGGCGCGCGGAGCAGTGAGATGCGCGCGGAATCTGAACTGGAGCGCGCCGATGCGCGCGGACGTGAAGCATCTTGCGCGGTAGTGGGCCAGGCGCGCCGCGATTTTCTCCTTTTTGACATTTTTGACCCTTTTGACCCATTTTGTCCAATTTTTCCATATTTGTTGACCTTTCCCCATTTATTTATTAATATATTTGTGATGTATTGCTTCCAGTATTCTTCTTTGAGTCTTTAAGTTACGTTTTTAAGCCAAAATACCTGAAAAACAATAAAAATACCCGTGATTCCGAAAAAGATAAATTTATATAAATATATGATAAAATCATATAAATATATATATTTTTAATCAATTAATGTGCATAAAATCATGGTAATTTTAGTGCTTTTTGAGCACTCATCAATAATGCATCCTTAAAGAATAAAAGCATATAAATACTTATGATAAATAAGCCAAATGAAATTTCACAATTAACTAAAAATAAAATCGCTAAACGTAAAAAGCCAATAACTAAAAAAAACAAAACTAATTGCTTTCAAAAATAATTTCACAATCCATTGTGAAGGATCCTCAGAATATTTGTATGATCTTCAGAAAATTTGGTGTATGTTGAGAATCTTTAGAATATTTTTAAACACACTCCTGGTCGGCACCATAATCTCCGTTATAGTGGCAATGAACAAAACCGAAAGGAAATAAAACAGAATAGGTGCGACCAAATTTTAAACCCTCGTCATGTGATTTAAATGGTGGAATTTGAATTCGCAAGAGGGGGTTCTATTGCAAGGCATGCTAGGATTCTAGGAATTCTTACTAGCTTCGATTTCATATATTATAATAATCCTTTCGTTACCCGAGCCAAAAGTTATAGGTGTTTAAAGTTACAACTCCAATTTATCATTTTTCTTTTTAAAGTGTGAACAACAGAACCCATTCTTCTCTTTAAAACTCCTTTTCTTTATGAAGAACAAAGATTTATTGAACATTAAATTACAAATGAAGAAGAAGATACAATTATTTCAAAGAGAACTACAAAACGAACTCCAAAGATGACAATAACATCAACAAGTCCATAAAACCTCAACATTGAGATGCCACCAATTTTGATCACTTCCTTTGTTTATTCGAATTTAGACATTCAACTAAGAACACCAGAAAAAAAAGAAACAATCATCCTAAAAAATAATATCATTAATGATATGAGTTCTTCCGCCATCAGAATGCTGCTGTTTTCTATAATAAGCAACAAAACCCTAGACGTAATGCAACTTTTGTGAGGCTATTTTGTTGTGAATTGTGCATAATGCATCCTCAAAGATTAAAAGCATATAAATACTTATGATAAATAAGACAAATGAAATTTCACAATTAACTAAAAATGAAATCGCTAAACGTAAAAATCCAATAACTAAAAAAACAAAACTAATTGCTTTCAAAAATAATTTCACAATCCATTGTGAAGGATCCTGAGAATATTTGTATGATCTTCAGAAAATTTGGTGTATGTCGAGAATCTTTAGAATATTTTTAAACACACTCCTGGTCGGCACCATAATCTCCGTTATAGTGGCAATGAAGAAAACGGAAAGGAAATAAAATGGAATAGGTGCGAATAAACTTTTAAACCCTCGCAGGTGTTTTAAATGGTGGAATTTGAATTTGCAAAAGAGGGTTCTATTGCAAGACATGCTAGAATTCTAGGAATCGTTACGAGCTTCGATTTTATATATTATAATAATCCTTTCGTTAGCCGAGCCAAAAACCATCTTCCTAAAAAATAATATCATTAATGATATGAGTTCTTCCGCCATCTGAAGGCTGCTGTTTTCTATCATAAGCAACAAAACCCTAGACGTAATGCAACTTTTGTAAACCTATTTTGTTGTGAATTGTGCATAATGCATCCTCAAAGATTAAAAGCATATAAATACTTATGATAAATAAGACAAATGAAATTTCACAATTAACTAAAAATAAAATCGCTAAACGTAAAAAGCCAATAACTAAAAAAACAAAATTAATTGCTTTCAAAAATATTTTCACAATCCCTTGTGAAGAATTCTCAGAATATTTGCATGATCTTGAGAATATTTGGTGTATGTTGAGAATCATTAGAATATTTTTAAACACACTCTTGGTCGGCACCATAATCTCCGTTATAGTTGCAATGACCAAAACCGGAAGGAAATAAAACGGAATAAGTGCGACGAAAATTTTAAATCCTCGATAGGTGATTTAAATGGTGGAATTTGAGGTTAAAAAGGGAATGCTATCGCAAGACATGATAGGATTCTAGGAATCGTTACGAGCTTCGATTTCATATATTATAATACACTTTCGATACCCGAGCCAAAAGTTATGGGTGTTTAAAGGTAGAACTCCGATTTATCATTTTTCTTTTTAAAGTGTGAACAGCAGAACCCTTCTTCTCTTTCCAACTCCTTTTTTTTTATGAAGAACAAAGATTTATTGAACTTGAAATTACAAATGAAGAAGAAGATACAATTATTTCAAAGAGAACTACGAAACGAACTCCGAAGATGACAATAACATCAACAAGTCCATAAAACCTCAACATTAAGATACCACCAAGTTTGATCACTTCCTTTGTTTATTCGAATTTAGACATTCAATTAAGAACACCAGAAAAAAAGAGAAAACTCCCTAAAAAATAATATCATTAATGATATGAGTTCTTCCGCCATCAGAATGCTGCTGTTTTCTATAATAAGCAACAAAACCCTAGACGTAATGCAACTTTTGTGAGGCTATTTTGTTGTGAATTGTGCATAATGCATCCTCAAAGATTAAAAGCATATAAATACTTATGATAAATAAGACAAATGAAATTTCACAATTAACTAAAAATAAAATCGCTAAACGTAAAAAGCCAATAACTAAAAAAAACAAAACTAATTGCTTTCAAAAATAATTTCACAATCCATTGTGAAGGATCCTCAGAATATTTGTATGATCTTCAGAAAATTTGGTGTATGTTGAGAATCTTTAGAATATTTTTAAACACACTCCTGGTCGGCACCATAATCTCCGTTATAGTTGCAATGAACAAAACCGAAAGGAAATAAAACGGAATAGGTGCGACCAAAATTTTAAACCCTCGTCAGGTGATTTAAATGGTGGAATTTGAATTCGCAAAAGGGGGTTCTATTGCAAGGCATGCTAGGATTCTAGGAATCGTTACGAGCTTCGATTTCATATATTATAATACTCCTTTCGATACCCGAGCCAAAAGTTATGGGTGTTTAAAGTTACAACTCCGATTTATCATTTTTCTTTTTAAAGTGTGAACAGCAGAACCCATTCTTCTCTTTCCAACTCCTTTTTTTATGAAGAACAAAGATTTATTGAACATTAAATTACAAGCGAAGAAGAAGATATAATTATTTCAAAGAGAACTACGAAACGAACTCCAAAGATGACAATAACTTCAACAAGTCCATAAAACCTCAACATTAAGATGCCACCAAGCATGATACTTCCTTTGTTTATTTGAATTCAGACATTCAATTAAGAACACCAGAAAGAAAGGAAACAATCTTCCTAAAAAATAATATCATTAATGATATGAGTTCTTCCGCCATGAGAAGGCTTTTGTTTCCTATAATAAGCAACAAAACCCTAGACGTAATGCAACTTTTGTGAGGCTATTTTGTTGTTAATTGTGCATAATGCATTCTTAAAGATTAAAAGCAACAAAACCCTTGACGTAATGCAACTTTTGTGAGCCTATTTTGTTGTGAATTGTGCATAATGCATCCTTAAAGATTAGAAGCATATAAATACTTATGATAAATAAGACAAATGAAATTTCACAATTAACTAAAAATAAAATCGCTAAACGTAAAATGCCAATAACTAAAAAAACAAAATTAATTGTTTCAAAAATATTTTCACAATCCCTTGTGAAGAATTCTCAGAATATTTGCATGATCTTGAGAATATTTGGTGTATGTTGAGAATCTTTAGAATATTTTTAAACACACTCTTGGTCGGCACCATAATCTCCGTTATAGTTGCAATGACCAAAATCGGAAGGAAATAAAACGGAATAAGTGTGACCAAAATTTTAAATCCTCGGTAGGTGATTTAAATGGTGGAATTTGAGGTTAAAAAGAGATTTCTATCGCAATACCTGATAGGATTCTAGGAATCGTTATGAGCTTCGATTTCATATATTATAATACTCCTTTCGATACCCGAGCCAAAAGTTATGGGTGTTTAAAGGTACAACTCCGATTTATCATTTTTCTTTTTAAAGTGTGAACAGCAGAACCCTTCTTCTCTTTCCAACACCTTTTTTTTTATAAAGAACAAAGATTTATTGAACATGAAATTACAAATGAAGAAGAAGATACAATTATTTCATAGAGAACTACGAAACGAACTCCAAAGATGACAATAACATCAACAAGTCCCTAAAACCTCAACATTAAGATGCCACCAACGATGATCACTTCCTATGTTTATTCGAATTCAGACATTCAATTAAGAACACCAGAAAGAAAAGAAACAATCTTCCTAAAAAATAATATCATTAATGATATGAGTTCTTCCGCCATCAGAAGGCTGCTGTTTTCTATAATAAGCAACAAAACCCTAGACGTAATGCAACTTTTGTGAGGCTACTTTGTTGTGAATTGTGCATAATGCATCCTTAAATAATAAAAGCAAATAAATACTTATGATAAATAAGACAAATGAAATTTCACAATACAATAAAAATAAAATCGCTAAACGTAAAAAGCCAATAACTAAAAAAAACAAAACTAATTGCTTTCAAAAATAATTTCACAATCCATTGTGAAGGATCCTGAGAATATTTGTATGATCTTCAGAAAATTTGGTGTATGTTGAGAATCTTTAGAATATTTTTAAACACACTCCTGTTCGGCACCACAATCTCCGTTATAGTTGCAATGAACAAAACTGGAAGGAAATAAAACGGAGTAGGTGCGACCAAAATTTTAAACCCTCGTCAGGTGATTTAAATGGTGGAATTTGAATTCGCAAGAGGTAGTTCTATTGCAAGGCATGCTAGGATTCTAGGAATTGTTACTAGCTTCGATTTCATATATTATAGTACTCCTTTCGATACCCGAGCCAAAAGTTATGGGTGTTTAAAGTTACAACTCCGATTTATCATTTTTTTTAAAGTGTGAACAGCAAAACCCATTCTTCTCTTTCCAACTCCTTTTTTTATGAAGAACAAAGATTTATTGAACATTAAATTACAAGCGAAGAAGAAGATATAATTATTTCAAAGAGAACTACGAAAAGAACACCAAAGATGACAATAACATCAACAAGTCCATAAAACCTCAACATTAAGATGTCATCAAGGATGATCACTTCCTTTGTTTATTCGAATTCAGACATTCAATTAAGAACACCAGAAAGAAAAGAAACAATCTTCCTAAAAAATAATATCATTAATGATATGAGTTCTTCCGCCATCAGAAGGCTGCTGTTTTCTATCATAAGCAACAAAACCCTTGACGTAATGCAACTTTTGTGAGCCTATTTTGTTGTGAATTGTGCATAATGCATCCTTAAAGATTAAAAGCATATAAATACTTATGATAAATAAGACAAATGAAATTTCACAATTAACTAAAAATAAAATCGCTAAACGTAAAAAGACTATAACTAAAAAAACAAAACTAATTGTTTCAAAAATAATTTCACAATCCCTTGTGAAGAATTCTCAGAATATTTGTATGATCTTGAGAATATTGGGTGTATGTTGAGAATCTTTAGAATATTTTTAAACACACTCTTGGTCGGCACCATAATCTCCGTTATAGTTGCAATGAACAAAACCGGAAGGAAATAAAACGGAATAAGTGCGACCAAAATTTTAAATCCTCGGTAGGTGATTTAAACGGTGGAATTTGAGGTTAAAAAAGGGATTTCTATCGCAAGACATGATAGGATTCTAGGAATCGTTACGAGCTTCGATTTCATATATTATAATACTCCTTTCGATACCCGAGCCAAAAGTTATGGGTGTTTAAAGTTACAACTCCGATTTATCATTTTTCTTTTTAAAGTGTGAACAGTAGAACCCTTCTTCTCTTTCCAACTCCTTTTTTTTATGAAGAACAAAGATTTATTGAACATGAAATTACAAATGAAGAAGAAGATACAATTATTTCAAAGAGAACTACGAAACGAACTCCAAAGATGACAATAACATCAACAAGTCCATAAAACCTCAACATTAAGATGCCACCAAGGATGATCACTTCCTTTGTTTATTCGAATTCAGACATTCAATTAAGAACACCAGAAAGAAAAGAAACAATCTTCCTAAAAAATAATATCATTAATGATATGAGTTCTTCCGCCATCAGAAGGCTGCTGTTTTCTATAATAAGAAACAAAACCCTAGACGTAATGCAACTTTTGTGAGGCTACTTTGTTGTGAATTGTGCATAATGCATCCTTAAATATTAAAAGCAAATAAATACTTATGATAAATAAGACAAATGAAATTTCATAATTTAATAAAAATAAAATCGCTAAACGTAAAAAGCCAATAACTAAAAAAACGAACCTAATTGCTTTCAAAAATAATTTCAAAATCCCTTGTGAAGGATCCTGAGAATATTTGTATGACCTTGAGAATATTTAGTGGATATTGAGAATCTTAAGAATATTTTTAAACACACTCTTGGTCTGCACCATAATCTCCATTATAGTTGCAATGAACAAATCTGGAAGGAAATAAAACGGAATAGGTGCGACCAAAATTTTAAACCCTCGTCAGGTGATTTAAATGGTGGAATTTGAATTCGCAAAAGGGGGTTCTATTGCAAGGCATGCTAGGATTCTAGGAATCGTTACGAGCTTCGATTTCATATATTATAATACTCCTTTCGATACCCGAGCCAAAAGTTATGGGTGTTTAAAGTTACAACTCCGATTTATCATTTTTCTTTTTAAAGTGTGAACAGCAGAACCCATTCTTCTCTTTCCAACTCCTTTTTTTTATGAAGAACAAAGATTTATTGAACATGAAATTACAAATGAAGAAGAAGATACAATTATTTCAAAGAGAACTACGAAACGAACTCCAAAGATGACAATAACATCAACAAGTCCATAAAACCTCAACATTAAGATGCCACCAAGGATGATCACTTCCTTTGTTTATTCGAATTCAGACATTCAATTAAGAACACCAGAAAGAAAAGAAACAATCTTCCTAAAAAATAATATCATTAATGATATGAGTTCTTCCGCTATCAGAAGGTTTCTATTTTCTATCATAAGCAACAAAACCCTTGACGTAATGCAACTTTTGTGAGCCTATTTTGTTGTGAATTGTGCATAATGCATCCTTAAAGATTAAAAGCATATAAATACTTATGATAAATAAGACAAATGAAATTTCACAATTAACTAAAAATAAAATCGCTAAACGTAAAAAGCCAATAACTAAAAAAAACAAAACTAATTGCTTTCAAAAATAATTTCACAATCCATTGTGAAGGATCCTGAGAATATTTGTATGATCTTTAGAAAATTTGGTGTATGTCGAGAATCTTTAGAATATTTTTAAACACACTCCTGGTCGGCACCATAATCTCCGTTATAGTTGCAATGAACAAAACCGGAAGGAAATAAAACGGAATAAGTGCAACCAAAATTTTAAATCCTCGGGTTGTGATTTAAACGGTGGAATTTGAGGTTAAAAAAGGGATTTCTATCCCAAGACATGATAGGATTCTAGGAATCGTTACGAGCTTCGATTTCATATATTATATTACTCCTTTCGATTCCCGAGTAAAAAATTATGGTTCTTTAAAGTTACAACTCTGATTTATCATTTTTCTTTTTAAAGTGTGAACAGTAGAACCCTTCTTCTCTTTCCAACTCTTTTTTTATGAAGAACAAAGATTTATTGAACATGAAATTACAAATGAAGAAGAAGATACAATTATTTCAAAGAGAACTACGAAACAAACTCCAAAGATGACAATAACATCAACAAGTCCATAAAACCTCAACATTAAGATGCCACCAAGCATGATACTTCCTTTGTTTATTCGAATTCAGACATTCAATTAAGAACACCAGAAAGAAAACAAACAATCTTCCTAAAAAATATTATAATTAATGATATGAGTTTTTCCGCCATCAGAAGCTTGCTGTTTTCTATCATAAGCAACAAAACCCTACACATAATGCAACTTTTGTGAGGCTATTTTGTTGTGAATTATGCATAATGCATCCTTAAAGATTAAAAGCATATAAAATACTTACGATAAATAACACAAATGAAATTTCACCATTAACTAAAAATAAAATCGTTAAACGTAAAAAGCGCATAACTAAAAATACAAAACTAATTGCTTTCAAAAATAATTTCACAATCCATTGTGAAGGATCCTGAGAATATTTGTATGATCTTGAGAATATTTGGTGGATATTGAGAATATTTAGAATATTTTTAAACACACTCTTGGTCGGCACCATAATCTCCGTTATAGTTGCAACGAACAAAACCGGAAGGAAATAAAACAGAATGGGTGCGGCCAAAATTTTAAACCCTTGGTAGGTTGTGTAAACGGTGGAATTTGAGATTGCAAAAGGCAGTTCTATCGCAAGGCATGCAAGGATTATAGGAATCATTACGAGCTTCGATTTCATATATTATAATACTCTTTTGGATACCCGAGTCAAAAGTTATGGTTGTTTATTGTTACAACTCAGATTAATCATTTTTCTTTTTAAAGTGTGAACAGCAGAACCCTTCTTCTCTTTCTAAATCCTTTTTTTTATGAAGAACAAATATTTATTGAACATGAAATTACAAATGAAGAAGAAGATACAATTATTTCAAAGAGAACTACGAAATGAACTCCAATGATGAAAATAACATCAACAATTCCATAAAACCTTAACATTAAGATGCCACCAAGGATGATCACTTCCATTGATTATTTGAATTTAGACATTCAATTAAGAACACAAGAAAGAAAAGAAAAAATCTTCCTAAAAAATATTATCATTAATCATATGAGTTCTTCCACCATCAGAAGGCTGCTGTTTTCTATCATAAACAACAAAACTCTATGCGTAATGCAACTTTTATGGGGCTATTTTGTTATGAATTTTGCATAATTCATCCTTAAAGACTAAAAGCATATAATAACTTATGATAAATAAGAAAAGTGAAATTTCACCATTCAATAAAAATAAAATCGTTAAACGTAAAAAGCCCATAACTAAAAAAAACAAAACTAATTGCTTTCAAAAATAATTTCACAATCCCTTGTGAAGGGTCCTGAGAATATTTGTATGATCTTGAGAATATTTGATGGATATTGAGAATCTTTATAATATTTTTAAACACACTCTTGGTCGGCACATTAATCTCCATTATAGATGCAATTAACAAAACGAGAAGGAAATAAAACGGAATAGGTGCGACAAAATATTTTAAACCATTGACAGGTGCTTTAAATGGTGGAATTAGAGTTCTCAATAGGGGGTTCTATTGCAAGCCATGCTACGATTCCAGGAATCGTTACGAGCTTCGATTTCATATATTATAATACTCCTTTCGATACGCGAGTCAAAAGTTATGGTTGTTCAAATTTAGAACTCTGATTTATCATTTTTCTTTTTAAAGTGTGAACAGCAGAACCCTTCTTCTCTTTCCAACTCCTTTTTTTATGAAGAACAAAGATTTGTTGAACATGAAATTACAAATGAAGAAGAAGATACAATTATTTCAAAGAGAACTACAAAACGAACTCCAAAGATTAAAATAACATCAACAAGTATATAAAACCTCAACATTAAGATGCCACCAAGGATGATCACTTCCTTTGTTTATTCGAATTCAGACATTCAATTAAGAACACTAGAAAGAAAAGAAACAATCTTCCTAAAAAATATTATCATTAATGATATGAGTTCTTCCGCCATCAGAAGGCTGCTGTTTTCTATCATAAGCAACAAAACCCTAGACGTAATGCAACTTTTGTGGGGCTATTTTGTTGTGAATTGTGCATAATGCATCCTTAAAGAATAAAAGCATATAAATAATTATGATAAATAAGAAAAATGAAATTTCACAATTCACTAAAAATAAAATCGCTAAACGTAAAAACCGCATAACTAAAAATAACAAACTAATTGCTTTCAAAAATAATTTCACAATCCATTGTGAAGGATCTTGAGAATATTTGTATGATCTTGAGAATATTTAGTGGATATTGAGAATCTTTAGAATATTTTTAAACACACTCTTGGTTGTCACCATAATCTCCGTTATAGTTGCAATGAACAAAATTGGAAGGAAATAAAACGGAATAGGTGCGACCCAAATTTTAAACCCTCAGCAGGTGATTTAAATGCTGGAATTTGAGTTCACAAAAAGGGATTGTATTGCAAGGCATGCTAGGATTCTAGGAATCGTTACAAGCTTTGATTTAATATATTATATTACTCCTTTCGATTCCCGAGTAAAAAATTATGGTTCTTTAAAGTTACAACTCTGATTTATCATTTTTCTTTTTAAAGTGTGAACAACAGAACCCTTCTTCTCTTTCCAACTCCTTTTTTTATGAAGAACAAAGATTTATTGAACATGAAATTACAAATGAAGAAGAAGATACAATTATTTCAAAGAGAACTACGAAACGAACTCCAAAGATGAAAATAACATCAACAAGTCCATAAAACCTCAACATTAAGATGCCACCAAGGATGATCACTTCCTTTGTTTATTCGAATTCAGACATTCAATTAAGAACACCAGAAAGAAAAGAAACAATCTTCCTAAAAAATATTATCATTAATGATATGAGTTCTTCCGCCATCAGAAGGCTGCTGTTTTCTATCATAAGCAACAAAACCCTAGACGTAATGCAACTTTTGTGGGGCTATTTTGTTGTGAATTATGGATAATGCATCCTTAAAGAATAAAAGCATATAAATATAAATGATAAATAAGAAAAATGAAATTTCACAATTCACTAAAAATAAAATCGCTAAACGTAAAAAGCCCATAACTAAAAAAACAAAACTAATTGCTTTCAAAAATAATTTCACAATACCTTGTGAAGGATCCTGAGAATATTTGTATGATCTTGAGAATATTTAGAGGATATTGAGAATCTTTAGAATATTTTTAAACACACTCTTGGTCGGCACCATAATCTCCGTTATAGTTGCAATGAACAAAACCGGAAGGAAATAAAACGGAATAGGTGCGACCAAACTTTTAAACCCTCGGTAGGTGATTTAAATGTGGAAATTTGAGGTCACCAATGGGGGTTCTATTGCAAGGCATGCTAGGATACTAGGAATCGTTACGAGCTTCGATTTCATATATTATAATACTCCTTTCGATACCCGAGTCAAAAGTTATGGTTGTTTAAAGTTACAATTCCGATTTATCATTTTTCTTTTTAAAGTGTGAACATCAGAACCTTTCATCTCTTTCCAACACCTTTTTTTTATGAAGAACTAAGATTTATTGAACATGAAATTAAAAATGAGGAAAAGATACAATTATTTCAAAGAGAACTACGAAACGAACTCCAAAGATGAAAATAAAATCAACAAGTCCATAAAACCCCAACATTAAGATGCCACCAAGGATGATCACTTACTTTGTTTATTCGAATTCAGACATTCAATTAAGAACACCAGAAACAAAACAAACAATCTTCCCACAAAATATTATCATTAATGATATGAGTCCTTCTGCCATCAGAAGGCTGCTGTTTTCTATCATAAGCAACTAACCCTAGACGTAATGCAACCTTTGTGTGGCTATTTTGTTATGAATTGTGCATAATGCATCCTTCAAGAATAAAAGCATATAAATACTTATGATAAATAAGAAAAATGAAATTTCACAATTCAATAAAAATAAAATATCTAAATGTAAAAAGCCCATAACTTAAAAAAACAAAACTAATTGCTTTCAAAAATAATTTCACAATCCCTTGTGAAGGATCCTGAGAATCTTTGTATGATCTTGAGAATATTTGATGGATATTGAGAATCTTTAGAATATTTTTAAACACACTCTTGGTCGGCAACATAATCTCTGTTATAGTTGCAATGAACAAAATCGGGAGGAAATAAAACGGAATAGGTGCGATCAAAATTTTAAAACCTCGGTAGGTGATTTAAACGGTCGAATTTGAATTCGCAAAAAGGGGTTCTATTGCAAGGCATTCTAGGATTCTAGGAATCGTTACGAGCTTCGATTTCATATAATATAATACTCCTTTCGATACTCGAGTGAAAGGTTATGGTTGTTTAAAGTTACAACTCCGATTTATCATTTTTCTTTTTAAAGTGTGAACAGCAGAACCTTTCATCTCTTTCCAACTCCTTTTTTTTATGAAGAACTAAAATTTATTGAACTTGAAATTACAAATGAAGAAGAAGATACAATTATTTCAAAGAGAACTACGAAACAAACTCCTAAGATGAAAATAGCATCAGTAAGTCCATAAAACCCCAACATTAAGATGCCACCAAGGATGATCACTTACTTTGTTTATTCGAATTCAGACATTCAATTAAGAACACCAGAAACAAAACAAACAATCTTCCAAAAAAATATTATCATTAATGATATGAGTCCTTCTGCCATCAGAAGGCTGCTGTTTTCTATCATAAGCAACTATCCCTAGACGTAATGCAACTTTTGTGGGGCTATTTTGTTGTGAATTGTGCATAATGCATCCTTCAAGAATAAAAGCATATAAATACTTATGATAAATAATAAAAATGAAATTTCACAATTCAATAAAAATAAAATAGCTAAACGTAAAAAGCCCATAACTAAAAAAACAAAACTAATTGCTTTCAAAAATAATTTCACAATCCCTTGTGAAGGATCCTGATAATATTTGTATGATCTTGAGAATATTTGGTGGATATTGAGAATCTTTATAATATTTTTAAACACACTCTTGGTCGGCACCATAATCTCCGTTATAGTTGCAATGAACAAAACCGGAAGGAAATAAAACGGAATTGGTGCGACCAAAATTTTAAACCCACGGTAAGTGATTTAAACGGTGGAATTTGAGTTCGAAAAAAGGGGTTCTATTGCAAGGCATTGTAGGATTCTAGGAATCTTTACGAGCTTCGATTTCATATATTATAATACTCCTTTCGATACTCGAGTGAAAGGTTATGGTTGTTTAAAGTTACAACTCCGATTTATCATTTTTCTTTTTAAAGTGTGAACAGCAGAACCCTTTTTCTCTTTCCAACTCCTTTTTTTTATGAAGAACTAAAATTTATTGAACTTGAAATTACAAATGAAGAAGAAGATACAATTATTTCAAAGAGAACTACGAAACGAACTCCAAAGATGAAAATAACATCAGTAAGTCCATAAAACCTCAACATTAAGATGCCACCAAGGATGATCACTTCCTTTGTTTATTCGAATTCAGACATTCAATTAAGAACACCAGAAAGAAAACAAACAATCTTCCTAAAAAATATTATCATTAATGATATGAGTTCTTCTGCCATCAAAAGGCTGTTGTTTTCTATCATAAGCAACTAACCCTAGACGTAATGCAACTTTTGTGACGCTATTTTGTTGTGAATTGTGCATAATGCATCCTTCAAGAATAAAAGCATATAATAACTTATGATAAATAAGAAAAGTGAAATTTCACAATTCAATAAAAATAAAATAGCTAAACGTAAAAAGCCCATAACTAAAAAAACAAAACTAATTGCTTTCAAAAATAATTTCACAATCAATTGTGAAGGATCCTGATAATATTTGTATGATCTTGAGAATATTTGGTGGATATTGAGAATCTATAGATTATTTTTAAACAGACTCTTGGTCGGCACCTTAATCTCCGTTATAGTTACAATGAACAAAACCGGAAGGAAATACAACGGAATAGGTGCAACCAAAATTCTAAACCCTCGGTAGGCGATTTAAACAGTGAAATTATAGTTCGCAAAAGGGAGTTCTATTGCAAGGAATACTAAGATTCTTGGAATTGTTACGAGCTTCGATTTCATATATTATAATACTACTTTCGATACCCGAGTCAAAAGTTATGGTTGCTTAAATTTACAACTTCGATTTATCATTTTTCTTTTTAAAGTGTGAACAATAGAACCCTTCTTCTCTTTCCAACTCCTTTTTTTTATGAAGAACAAAGATTTTTTGAACAAGAAATTACAAATGAAGAAGAAGATACAATTATTTCAAAGAGAAGTAGGAAACGAACTCCACATGTGAAATAACATCAACATTAAGATGCCACCAAGGATGATCACATCCTTTGGTTATTAGAATTCAGAAATTCAATTAAGAACACCAAAAGGAAAAGAAACAATCTTCCTAAAAAATATTATCATTAATGATATGAGTTCTTCCGCCATCAAAAAGCTGCTGTTTTCTATCATAAGCAACTAACCCTATGCGTAATGCAAGTTTTGTGGGGCTATTTTGTTGTGAATTGTGCATAATGCGTCCTTAAAGAAAAAAAGCATATAAATACTTTTGATAAATAAGAAAAATGAAATTTCACAATTCAATAAAAATAAAATAGCTAAACGTAAAAAACCCATAACTAAAAAATACAAAACTAATTGCTTTCAAAAATAATTTCACAATCCCTTGTGAAGGATCCTGAAAATATTTGCATGATCTTGAGAATATTTGGTGGATATTGAGAATCTTTAGAATATTTTTAAACACACTCTTGGTCGACACCTTAATCTACGTTATAGTTGCAATGAACAAAACCGGAAGGAAATAAAACGGAATAGGTACGACCAAAATTTTAAACCCTCGTTGGTCATTTAAATGGTGGAATTTTAGTTCACAAAAGGGAGTTCTATTGCAAGGCATGCTAGGATTCTTTGAATCGTTACGAGCTTCGATTTCATATATTATAATACTCCTTTCGATACGAGAGTCAAAAGTTATGGTTGTTTAAAGTTACAACTCCAATTTATCATTTTTCTTTTTAAAGTATAAAAAGCAAAACCCTTCTTCTCTTTCCAACTCCTTTTTTTATGAAGAACTAAGATTTATTGAACAAGAAATTACAAATGAAGAAGAAGATACAATTATTTCTAACAGAACTAGGAAACGAACTCCAAAGATGAAATAACAACTACAATTCCAAAAAACTTCAACATTATGATGCCACCAAGGATGATCACTTCCTTTGTTTATTCGAATTCAGACATTCAATTAAGAACACCAGAAAGAAAACAAACAATCTTCCTAAACAATATTATCATTAATGATATGAGTTCTTCTGCCATCAAAAGGCTGCTGTTTTCTATCATAAGCAACTAACCCTATGCGTAATGCAAGTTTTGTGGGGCTATTTTGTTGTGAATTGTGCATAATGCATCCTTAAAGAATAAAAGCAAATAAATACTTATGATAAATAAGAAAAATGAAGTTTCATAATTGAATAAAAATAAAATCGCTAAACGTAAAAAGCCAATAACTAAAAAAAACAAAACTAATTGCTTTCAAAAATAATTTCACAATCCCTTGTGAAGGATCCTGAAAATATTTGTATGATCTTGAGAATATTTGGTGGATATTGAGAATCTTTAGAATATTTTTAAACACACTCTTGGTCGGCACCTTAATCTCCGTTATAGTTTCAATGAACAAAATCGGAAGGAAATAAAACGGAATAGGTGCGACCAAAATTTTAAACCCTCGTTAGTGATTTAAACGGTGGAATTTGAATTCACAAAAGGGAGTTCTATCGCTTTGCATGCTAGAATTCTTTGAATCGTTACGAGTTTCGATTTCATATATTATAATACTCCTTTCGACACCCGAGTCAAAAAGTTATGGTTGTTTAAAGTTATAACTCCGATTTATAATTTTTCTTTTTAAAGTATGAAGAGCAGAACCCTTCTTCTCTTTCCAACTCCTTTTTTATATGAAGAACAAATATTTATTGAACAAGAAATTACAAATGAAGAAGAAGATACAATTATTTCAAAGAGAACTAGGAAACGAACTCCAAAGATGAAATAACAACAACAATTCCAAAAAACCTCAACATTATGATGCCACCAAGGACGATCACTTCCTTTGTTTATTCGAATTTAGACATTCAATTAAGAACACCAGAAAGAAAACAAACAATCTTCCTAAAAAATATTATCTTTAATGATATGAGTTCCTCTGCCATCAAAAGGCTACTGTTTTCTATCATAGGCAACTAATCCTAGGCGTAATGCAATTTTTGTGGGGCAATTTTGTTGTGAATTGTGCATAATGCATCCTTAAAGAATAAAAGCATATAAATACTTATCATAAATAAGAAAAATGAAATTTCACAATTGAATAAAAATAAAATCTCTAAACGTAAAAAGCCAATAACTAAAAAAAAGCAAAACTAATTGCTTTCAAAAATAATTTCACAATCCCTTGTGAAGGATCTCGAAAATATTTGTATGATCTTGAGAATATTTGGTGGATATTGAGAATATTTAGAATATTTTTAAACACACTCTTGGTCGGCACCTTAATCTCCGTTATAGTTTCAATGAACAAAACCGGAAGGAAATAAAACGGAATAGGTGCGACCAAAATTTTAAACCCTCGTTAGTGATTTAAACGGTGGAATTTGAGTTGTAAAAAGGGAGTTCTATCGCTTTGCATGTTAGGCTTCTTTGAATCGTTACGAGCTTCGATTTCATATATTATAATACTCCTTTCGACAACCGAGTCAAAAGTTATGGTTGTTTAAAGTTACAACTCCGATTTATAATTTTTCTTTTTAAAGTATGAACAGCAGAACCCTTCTTCTCTTTCCAACTCCTTTTTTTAATGAAGAACAAAGATTTATTGAACAAGAAATTACAAATCAGGAAGAAGATACAATTATTTCAAAGAGAACTAGGAAACGAACTCCACAGATGAAATAACATCAACAATTCCAATAAACCTCAACATTAAGATGAAACTAAGGATGATCACTTCCTTTGGTAATTTGAATTCAGACATTCAATTAAGAACACCAAAAAGAAAAGAAACAATCTTCCTAAAAAATATTATCGTTAATGATATGAGTTCTTCTGCCATCAAAAGGCTGCTGTTTTCTATCATAAGCAATTAACCTTAGACGTGATGCAACTTTTGTGGGGCTATTTTGTTGTGAATTGTGCATAATGCATCCTTAAAGAATAAAAGCATATAAATACTTATGATAAATAAGAAAAATGAAATTTCACAATTGAAAAAAAATAATATCTCTAAACGTAAAAAGCCAACAACTAAAAAAAACAAAACTAATTGCTTTCAAAAATAATTTCACAATCCCTTGTGAAGGATCGTGAAAACATTTGTATGATCTTGAGAATATTTGGTGGATATTGAGAATCTTTAGAATATTTTTAAACACACTCTTGGTCGGCACCTTAATCTCCGTTATAGTTTCAATGATCAAAACCAGAAGGAAATAAAACGGAATAGGTGCGACCAAAATTTTAAACCCTCGTTAGTGATTTAAACGGTGGAATATGAGTTCACAAAAGGGAGTTCTATCACTTTGCACGTTAGGCTTCTTTGAATCGTTACGAGCTTCGATTTCATATATTATAATACTCCTTTCGACACCCGAGTCAAAAGTTATGGTTGTTTAAAGTTACAACTCCGATTTATAATTTTTCTTTTTAAAGTATGAACAGAACCCTTCTTCTCTTTCCAACTTCTTTTTTGATGAAGAACAAAGATTTATTGAACAAGAAATTACAAATGAAGAAGAAGATACAATTATTTCAAAGAGAACTAGGAAACGAACTCCAAAGATGAAATAACAACAACAATTCCAAAAAACCTCAACATTATGATGCCACCAAGGATGATCACTTCCTTTGTTTATTCGAATTCAGACATTCAATTAAGAACACCAGAAAGAAAACAAACAATCTTCCTAAACAATATTATCATTAATGATATGAGTTCTTCTGCCATCAAAAGGCTACTGTTTTCTATCATAAGCAACTAACCCTAGGCGTAATGCAATTTTTGTGGGGCTATTTTGTTGTGAATTGTGCATAATGCATCCTTAAAGAATAAAAGCATATAAATACTTATGATAAATAAGAAAAATGAAATTTCACAATTGAATAAAAATAAAATCGCTAAACGTAAAAAGCCAATAACTAAAAAAACAAAACTAATTGCTTTCAAAAATAATTTCACAATCCCTTGTGAAGGATCCTGAAAATATTTGTATGATCTTGAGAATATTTGGTGGATATTGAGAATCTTTAGAATATTTTTAAACACACTCTTGGTCGGCACCTTAATCTCCGTTATAGTTTCAATGAACAAAACCGGAAGGAAATAAAACGGAATAGGTGCGACCAAAATTTTAAACCCTCGTTAGTGATTTAAACGGTGGAATTTGAGTTCACAAAAGGGAGTTCTATCGCTTTGCATGCTAGGCTTCTTTGAATCGTTACGAGCTTCGATTTCATATATTATAATACTCCTTTCGACACCCGAGTCAAAAGTTATGGTTGTTTAAAGTTACAACTCCGATTTATAATTTTTCTTTTTAAAGTATGAACAACAGAACCCTTCTTCTCTTTCCAACTCCTTTTTTTATGAAGAACAAAGATTTATTGAACAAGAAATTACAAATGAAGAAGAAGATACAATTATTTCAAAGAGAACTAGGAAACGAACTCCACAGATGAAATAACATCAACAATTCCAAAAAACCTCAACATTATGATGCCACCAAGGATGATCACTTCCTTTGTTTATTCGAATTTAGACATTCAATTAAGAACACTAAAAAGAAAACAAACAATCTTCCCAAACAATATTATCATTAATGATATGAGTTCTTCTGCCATCAAAAGGCTATTGTTTTCTATCATAAGCAACTAACCCTAGGTGTAATGCAATTTTTGTGGGCCTATTTTGTTGTGAATTGTGCATAATGCATCCTTAAAGAATAAATGCATATAAATACTTATGATAAATAAGAAAAATGAAATTTCACAATTGAATAAAAATAATATCTCTAAACGTAAAAAGCCAACAACTAAAAAAACAAAACTAATTGCTTTCAAAAATAATTTCACAATCCCTTGTGAGGATCCTGAAAATATTTGTATGATCTTGAGTATATTTGGTGGATATTGGGAATCTTTAGAATATTTTTAAACACACTCTTGGTCGGCACCTTAATCTCCGTTATAATTTCAATGAACAAAACCGGAAGGAAATAAAACGGAATAGGTGCGACCAAAATTTTAAACCCTCGTTAGTGATTTAAACGGTGGAATTTGAGTTCTAAAAAGGGAGTTCTATCGCTTTGCATGTTAGGCTTCTTTGAATCGTTACGAGCTTCGATTTCATATATTATAATACTCCTTTCGACAACCGAGTCAAAAGTTATGGTTGTTTAAAGTTACAACTCCGATTTATAATTTTTCTTTTTAAAGTATGAACAGCAGAACCCTTCTTCTCTTTCCAACTCCTTTTTTTATGAAGAACAAAGATTTATTGAACAAGAAATTACAAATGAGGAAGAAGATACTATTATTTCAAAGAGAACTAGGAAACGAACTCCACAGATGAAATAACATCAACAATTCAGAAAAACATCAACATTATGATGCCACCAAGGATGATCACTTCCTTTGTTTATTCGAATTCAGACATTCAATTAAGAACACCAGAAAGAAAACAAACAATCTTCCTAAACAATATTATCATTAATGATATGAGTTCTTCTGCCATCAAAAGGTTGCTGTTTTCTATCATAAGGAACTAACCCTAGGCGTAATGCAATTTTTGTGGGGCTATTTTGTTGTGAATTGTGCATAATGCATCCTTAAAGAATAAAAGCATATAAATACTTATGATAAATAAGAAAAATGAAATTTCACAATTGAATAAAAATAAAATCGCTAAACGTAAAAAGCCAATAACTAAAAAAAACAAAACTAATTGCTTTCAAAAATAATTTCACAATCCCTTGTGAAGGATCTGAAAATATTTGTATGATCTTGAGAATATTTGGTGGATATTGAGAATCTTTAGAATATTTTTAAACACACTCTTGGTCGGCACCTTAATCTCCGTTATAGTTTCAATGAACAAAACCGGAAGGAAATAAAACGGAATAGGTGCGACCAAAATTTTAAACCCTCGTTAGTGATTTAAACGGTGGAATTTGAGTTCACAAAAGGGAGTTCTATCGCTTTGCATGCTAGGCTTCTTTGAATCGTTACGAGCTTCGATTTCATATATTATAATACTCCTTTCGACACCCGAGTCAAAAGTTATGGTTGTTTAAAGTTACAACTCCGATTTATAATTTTTCTTTTTAAAGTGTGAACAGTAGAACCATTCTTCCCTTTTTTTGTGAAGAACAAAGACTTATTGAACATGAAATTACAAATGAAGAAGAAGATACAATTATTTCAAAGAGAACTAGGAAACGAACTCCACGGATGAAATTACATCAATAATTCCAAAAAACCTCAACATTATGATGCCACCAAGGATGATCACTTCCTTTGTTTATTCGAATTCAGACATTCAATTAAGAATACCAGAAAGAAAACAAACAATCTTCCTAAAGAATATTATCATTAATGATATGAGTTCTTCTGCCATCAAAAGGCTGCTGTTTTCTATCATAAGCAACTAACCCTAGGCGTAATGCAATTTTTGTGGGGCTATTTTGTTGTGAATTGTGCATAATGCATCCTTAAAGAATAAAAGCGTATAAATACTTATGATAAATAAGAAAAATGAAATTTCACAATTGAATAAAAATAAAATCTCTAAACGTAAAAAGCCAACAACAATAAAAAACAAAACTAATTGCTTTCAAAAATAATTGCACAATCCCTTGTGAAGGAACCTGAAACTATTTGTATGATCTTGAGAATATTTGGTGGATATTGAGAATCTTTAGAATATTTTTAAACACACTCTTGGTCGGCACCTTAATCTTCGTTATAGTTTCAATGAACAAAACCAGAAGGAAATAAAACGGAATAGGTGCGACCAAAATTTTAAACCCTCGTTAGTGATTTAAACGGTGGAATTTGAGTTCACAAAAGGGAGTTCTATCGCTTTGCATGCTAGGCTTCTTTGAATCGTTACGAGCTTCGATTTCATATATTATAATACTCCTTTCGACACCCGAGTCAAAAGTTATGGTTGTTTAAAGTTACAACTCCGATTTATAATTTTTCTTTTTAAAGTATGAACAGCAGAACCCTTCTTCTCTTTCCAACTCCTTTTTTTTATGAAGAACAAAGATTTATTGAACAAGAAATTACAAATGAAGAAGAAGATACTATTATTTCAAAGAGAACTAGGAAACGAACTCCACAGATGAAATAACATCAACAATTCCAAAAAACCTCAACATTATGATGCCACCAAGGATGATCACTTCCTTTGTTTATTCGAATTCAGACATTCAATTAAGAATACCATAAAGAAAACAAACAATCTTCCCAAACAATATTATCATTAATGATATGAGTTCTTCTGCCATCAAAAGGCTGTTGTTTTCTATCATAAGCAACTAACCCTAGGCGTAATCCAATTTTTGTGGGGCTATTTTGTTGTGAATTGTGCATAATGCATCCTTAAAGAATAAAAGCATATAAATACTTATGATAAATAAGAAAAATGAAATTTCACAATTGAATAAAAATAAAATCTCTAAACGTAAAAAGCCAACAACTAAAAAAAACAAAACTAATTGCTTTCAAAAATAATTTCACAATCCCTTGTGAAGGATCCTGAAAATATTTGTATAATCTTGAGAATATTTGGTGGATATTGAGAATATTTAGAATATTTTTAAACACACTCTTGGTCGGCACCTTAATCTCCGTTATATTTTCAATGAACAAAACCGGAAGGAAATAAAACGGAATAGGTGCGACCAAAATTTTAAACCCTCGTTAGTGATTTAAACGGTGGAATATGAGTTCACAAAAGGGAGTTCTATCACTTTGCACGTTAGGCTTCTTTGAATCGTTACGAGCTTCGATTTCATATATTATAATACTCCTTTCGACACCCGAGTCAAAAGTTATGGTTGTTTAAAGTTACAACTCCGATTTATAATTTTTCTTTTTAAAGTATGAACAGCAGAACCCTTCTTCTCTTTCCAACTCCTTTTTTTTATGAAGAACAAAGATTTATTGAACAAGAAATTACAAATGAAGAAGAAGATACAATTATTTCAAAGAGAACTAGGAAACGAACTCCACAGATGAAATAACATCAACAATTCCAAAAAACCTCAACATTATGATGCCACCAAGGATGATCACTTCCTTTGTTTATTCGAATTCAGACATTCAATTAAGAACACCAGAAAGAAAACAAACAATCTTCCTAAACAATATTATCATTAATGATATGAGTTCTTCTGCCATCAAAAGGCTGCTGTTTTCTATCATAAGCAACTAACCCTAGGCGTAATGCAATTTTTGTGGGGCTATTTTGTTGTGAATTGTGCATAATGCATCCTTAAAGAATAAAAGCATATAAATACTTATGATAAATAAGAAAAATGAAATTTCACAATTGAATAAAAATAAAATCTCTAAACGTAAAAAGCCAATAACTAAAAAAAAACAAAACTAATTGCTTTCAAAAATAATTTCACAATCCCTTGTGAAGGATCCTGAAAATATTTGTATGATCTTGAGAATATTTGGTGGATATTGAGAATCTTTAGAATATTTTTAAACACACTCTTGGTCGGCACCTTAATCTCCGTTATAGTTTCAATGAACAAAACCGGAAGGAAATAAAACGGAATAGGTGCGACCAAAATTTTAAACCCTCGTTAGTGATTTAAACGGTGGAATTTGAGTTCACAAAAGGGAGTTCTATCGCTTTGCATGCTAGGCTTCTTTGAATCGTTACGAGCTTCGATTTCATATATTATAATACTCCTTTCGACACCCGAGTCAAAAGTTATGGTTGTTTAAAGTTACAACTCCGATTTATAATTTTTCTTTTTAAAGTATGAACAAAAGAACCCTTCTTCTCTTTCCAACTCCTTTTTTTTATGAAGAACAAAGATTTATTGAACAAGAAATTACAAATGAAGAAGAAGATACAATTATTTCAAAGAGAACTAGGAAACGAACTCCACAGATGAAATAACATCAACAATTCCAAAAAACCTCAACATTATGATGCCACCAAGGATGATCACTTCCTTTGTTTATTCGAATTCAGACATTCAATTAAGAACACCAGAAAGAAAACAAACAATCTTCCTAAACAATATTATCATTAATGATATGAGTTCTTCTGCCATCAAAAGGCTGCTGTTTTCTATCATAAGCAACTAACCCTAGGCGTAATGCAATTTTTGTGGGGCTATTTTGTTGTGAATTGTGCATAATGCATCCTTAAAGAATAAAAGCATATAAATACTTATGATAAATAAGAAAAATGAAATTTCACAATTGAATAAAAATAAAATCGCTAAACGTAAAAAGCCAATAACTAAAAAAAACAAAACTAATTGCTTTCAAAAATAATTTCACAATCCCTTGTGAAGGATCCTGAAAATATTTGTATGATCTTGAGAATATTTGGTGGATATTGAGAATCTTTAGAATATTTTTAAACACACTCTTGGTCGGCACCTTAATCTCCGTTATAGTTTCAATGAACAAAACCGGAAGGAAATAAAACGGAATAGGTGCGACCAAAATTTTAAACCCTCGTTAGTGATTTAAACGGTGGAATTTGAGTTCACAAAAGGGAGTTCTATCGCTTTGCATGCTAGGCTTCTTTGAATCGTTACGAGCTTCGATTTCATATATTATAATACTCCTTTCGACACCCGAGTCAAAAGTTATGGTTGTTTAAAGTTACAACTCCGATTTATAATTTTTCTTTTTAAAGTATGAACAGCAAAACCCTTCTTCTCTTTCCAACCCCTTTTTTTTATGAAGAACAAAGATTTATTGAACAAGAAATTACAAATGAAGAAGAAGATACAATTATTTCAAAGAGAACTATGAAACGAACTCCACAGATGAAATAACATCAACAATTCCAAAAACCTCAACATTATGATGCCACCAAGGATGATCACTTCCTTTGTTTATTCGAATTCAGACATTCAATTAAGAACACCAGAAAGAAAACAAACAATCTTCCTAAACAATATTATCATTAATGATATGAGTTCTTCTGCCATCAAAAGGCTGCTGTTTTCTATCATAAGCAACTAACCCTATGCGTAATGCAAGTTTTGTGGGGCTATTTTGTTGTGAATTGTGCATAATGCATCCTTAAAGAATAAAAGCAAATAAATACTTATGATAAATAAGAAAAATGAAGTTTCATAATTGAATAAAAATAAAATCGCTAAACGTAAAAAGCCAATAACTAAAAAAAAGCAAAACTAATTGCTTTCAAAAATAATTTCACAATCCCTTGTGAAGGATCCCGAAAATATTTGTATGATCTTGAGAATATTTGGTGGATATTGAGAATCTATAGAATATTTTTAAACACACTCTTGGTCGGCACCTTAATCTCCGTTATAGTTTCAATGAACAAAACCAGAAGGAAATAAAACGGAATAGGTGCGACCAAAATTTTAAACCCTCGTTAGTGATTTAAACGGTGGAATTTGAGTTCACAATAGGGAGTACTCTCGCTTTCCATGTTAGGCTTCTTTGAATCGTTACGAGCTTCGATTTCATATATTATAATACTCCTTTCGACACCCGAGTCAAAAGTTATGGTTGTTTAAAGTTACAACTCCGATTTATAATTTTTCTTTTTAAAGTATGAACAGCAGAACCCTTCTTCTCTTTCCAACTCCTTTTTTTTATGAAGAACAAAGATTTATTGAACAAGAAATTACAAATGAGGAAGAAGATACTATTATTTCAAAGAGAACTAGGAAACGAACTCCACAGATGAAATAACATCAACAATTCAGAAAAACATCAACATTATGATGCCACCAAGGATGATCACTTCCTTTGTTTATTCGAATTCAGACATTCAATTAAGAACACCAGAAAGAAAACAAACAATCTTCCCAAACAATATTATCATTAATGATATGAGTTCTTCTGCCATCAAAAGGCTGCTGTTTTCTATCATAAGCAACTAACCCTAGGCGTAATGCAATTTTTGTGGGGCTATTTTGTTGTGAATTGTGCATAATGCATCCTTAAAGAATAAAAGCATATAAATACTTATGATAAATAAGAAAAATGAAATTTCACAATTGAATAAAAATAAAATCGCTAAACGTAAAAAGCCAATAATTAAAAAAACAAAACTAATTGCTTTCAAAAATAATTTCACAATCCCTTGTGAAGGATCCTGAAAATATTTGTATGATCTTGAGAATATTTGGTGGATATTGAGAATCTTTAGAATATTTTTAAACACACTCTTGGTCGGAACCTTAATCTCCGTTATAGTTTCAATGAACAAAACCGAAAGGAAATAGAACAGAATAGGTGCGACCAAAATTTTAAACCCTCGTTAGTGATTTAAACGGTGGAATTTGAGTTCACAAAAGGGAGTTCTATCGCTTTGCATGCTAGGCTTCTTTGAATCGTTACGAGCTTCCATTTCATATATTATAATACTCCTTTCGACACCCGAGTCAAAAGTTATGGTTGTTTAAAGTTACAACTCCGATTTATAATTTTTCTTTTTAAAGTATGAACAGCAGAACCCTTCTTCTCTTTCCAACTCCTTTTTTTTTATGAAGAACAAAGATTTATTGAACAAGAAATTACAAATGAAGAAGAAGATACAATTATTTCAAAGAGAACTAGGAAACGAACTCCACAGATGAAATAACAACAACAATTCCAAAAAACCTCAACATTATGATGCCACCAAGGATGATCACTTCCTTTGTTTATTCGAATTCAGACATTCAATTAAGAACACCAGAAAGAAAACAAACAATCTTCCTAAACAATATTATCATTAATGATGTGAGTTCCTCTGCCATCAAAAGGCTACTGTTTTCTATCATAAGCAACTAACCCTAGGCGTAATGCAATTTTTGTGGGGCTATTTTGTTGTGAATTGTGCATAATGCATCCTTAAAGAATAAAAGCATATAAATACTTATGATAAATAAGAAAAATGAAATTTCACAATTGAATAAAAATAAAATCCCTAAACGTAAAAAGCCAATAACTAAAAAAAAAACAAAACTAATTGCTTTCAAAAATAATTTCACAATCCCTTGTGAAGGATCCTGAAAATATTTGTATGATCTTGAGAATATTTGGTGGATATTGAGAATCTTTAGAATATTTTTAAACACACTCTTGGTCGGCACCTTAATCTCCGTTATAGTTTCAATGAACAAAACCGGAAGGAAATAAAACGGAATAGGTGCGACCAAAATTTTAAACCCTCGTTAGTGATTTAAACGGTGGAATTTGAGTTCACAAAAGGGAGTTCTATCGCTTTGCATGCTAGGCTTCTTTGAATCGTTACGAGCTTCGATTTCATATATTATAATACTCCTTTCGACACCCGAGTCAAAAGTTATGGTTGTTTAAAGTTACAACTCCGATTTATAATTTTTCTTTTTAAAGTATGAACAAAAGAACCCTTCTTCTCTTTCCAACTCCTTTTTTTTATGAAGAACAAAGATTTATTGAACAAGAAATTACAAATGAAGAAGAAGATACAATTATTTCAAAGAGAACTAGGAAACGAACTCCACAGATGAAATAACATCAACAATTCCAAAAAACCTCAACATTATGATGCCACCAAGGATGATCACTTCCTTTGTTTATTCGAATTCAGACATTCAATTAAGAACACCAGAAAGAAAACAAACAATCTTCCTAAACAATATTATCATTAATGATATGAGTTCTTCTGCCATCAAAAGGCTGCTGTTTTCTATCATAAGCAACTAACCCTAGGCGTAATGCAATTTTTGTGGGGCTATTTTGTTTTGAATTGTGCATAATGCATCCTTAAAGAATAAAAGCATATAAATACTTATGATAAATAAGAAAAATGAAATTTCACAATTGAATAAAAATAAAATCGCTAAACGTAAAAAGCCAATAACTAAAAAAAACAAAACTAATTGCTTTCAAAAATAATTTCACAATCCCTTGTGAAGGATCCCGAAAATATTTGTATGATCTTGAGAATATTTGGTGGATATTGAGAATCTATAGAATATTTTTAAACACACTCTTGGTCGGCACCTTAATCTCCGTTATAGTTTCAATGAACAAAACCAGAAGGAAATAAAACGGAATAGGTGCGACCAAAATTTTAAACCCTCGTTAGTGATTTAAACGGTGGAATTTGAGTTCACAAAAGGGATTTCTATCCTTTTGCATGCTAGGCTTCTTTGAATCGTTACGAGCATCGATTTCATATATTATAATACTCCTTTCGACACCCGAGTCAAAAGTTATGGTTGTTTAAAGTTACAACTCCGATTTATAATTTTTCTTTTTAAAGTATGAAGAGCAGAACCCTTCTTCTCTTTCCAACTCCTTTTTTATGAAGAACAAAGATTTATTGAACAAGAAATTACAAATGAAGAAGAAGATACAATTATTTCAAAGAGAACTAGGAAACTAACTCCACAGATGAAATAACATCAACAATTCCAAAAAACCTCAACATTATGATGCCACCAAGGATGATCACTTCCTTTGTTTATTCGAATTCAGACATTCAATTAAGAACACCAGAAAGAAAACAAACAATCTTCCTAAACAATATTATCATTAATGATATGAGTTCTTCTGCCATCAAAAGGCTGCTGTTTTCTATCATAAGCAACTAACCCTAGGCGTAATGCAATTTTTGTGGGGCTATTTTGTTGTGAATTGTGCATAATGCATCCTTAAAGAATAAAAGCATATAAATACTTATGATAAATAAGAAAAATGAAATTTCACAATTGAATAAAAATAAAATCGCTAAACGTAAAAAGCCAATAACTAAAAAAAACAAAACTAATTGCTTTCAAAAATAATTTCACAATCCCTTGTGAAGGATCCTGAAAATATTTGTATGATCTTGAGAATATTTGGTGGATATTGAGAATCTTTAGAATATTTTTAAACACACTCTTGGTCGGCACCTTAATCTCCGTTATAGTTTCAATGAACAAAACCGGAAGGAAATAAAACGGAATAGGTGCGACCAAAATTTTAAACCCTCGTTAGTGATTTAAACGGTGGAATTTGAGTTCACAAAAGGGAGTTCTATCGCTTTGCATGCTAGGCTTCTTTGAATCGTTACGAGCTTCGATTTCATATATTATAATACTCCTTTCGACACCCGAGTCAAAAGTTATGGTTGTTTAAAGTTACAACTCCGATTTATAATTTTTCTTTTTAAAGTATGAACAAAAGAACCCTTCTTCTCTTTCCAACTCCTTTTTTTTATGAAGAACAAAGATTTATTGAACAAGAAATTACAAATGAAGAAGAAGATACAATTATTTCAAAGAGAACTAGGAAACGAACTCCACAGATGAAATAACATCAACAATTCCAAAAAACCTCAACATTATGATGCCACCAAGGATGATCACTTCCTTTGTTTATTCGAATTCAGACATTCAATTAAGAACACCAGAAAGAAAACAAACAATCTTCCTAAACAATATTATCATTAATGATATGAGTTCTTCTGCCATCAAAAGGCTGCTGTTTTCTATCATAAGCAACTAACCCTAGGCGTAATGCAATTTTTGTGGGGCTATTTTGTTGTGAATTGTGCATAATGCATCCTTAAAGAATAAAAGCATATAAATACTTATGATAAATAAGAAAAATGAAATTTCACAATTGAATAAAAATAAAATCGCTAAACGTAAAAAGCCAATAACTAAAAAAAACAAAACTAATTGCTTTCAAAAATAATTTCACAATCCCTTGTGAAGGATCCTGAAAATATTTGTATGATCTTGAGAATATTTGGTGGATATTGAGAATCTTTAGAATATTTTTAAACACACTCTTGGTCGGCACCTTAATCTCCGTTATAGTTTCAATGAACAAAACCGGAAGGAAATAAAACGGAATAGGTGCGACCAAAATTTTAAACCCTCGTTAGTGATTTAAACGGTGGAATTTGAGTTCACAAAAGGGAGTTCTATCGCTTTGCATGCTAGGCTTCTTTGAATCGTTACGAGCTTCGATTTCATATATTATAATACTCCTTTCGACACCCGAGTCAAAAGTTATGGTTGTTTAAAGTTACAACTCCGATTTATAATTTTTCTTTTTAAAGTATGAATAGGAGAACCCTTCTTCTCTTTCCAACTCCTTTTTTTTATGAAGAACAAAGATTTATTGAACAAGAAATTACAAATGAAGAAGAAGATACTATTATTTCAAAGAGAACTAGGAAACGAACTCCACAGATGAAATAACATCAACAATTCCAAAAAACATCAACATTATGATGCCACCAAGGATGATCACTTCCTTTGTTTATTCGAATTCAGACATTCAATTAAGAACACCAGAAAGAAAACAAACAATCTTCCTAAACAATATTATCATTAATGATATGAGTTCTTCTGCCATCAAAAGGCTGCTGTTTTCTATCATAAGCAACTAACCCTAGGCGTAATGCAATTTTTGTGGGGCTATTTTGTTGTGAATTGTGCATAATGCATCCTTAAAGAATAAAAGCATATAAATACTTATGATAAATAAGAAAAATGAAATTTCACAATTGAATAAAAATAAAATCGCTAAACGTAAAAAGCCAATAATTAAAAAAACAAAACTAATTGCTTTCAAAAATTATTTCACAATCCCTTGTGAAGGATCCTGAAAACATTTGTATGATCTTGAGAATATTTGGTGGATATTGAGAATCTTTAGAATATTTTTAAACACACTCTTGGTCGGCACCTTAATCTCCGTTATAGTTTCAATGAACAAAACCGGAAGGAAATAAAACGGAATAGGTGCGACCAAAATTTTAAACCCTCGTTAGTGATTTAAACGGTGGAATTTGAGTTCACAAAAGGGAGTTCTATCGCTTTGCATGCTAGGCTTCTTTGAATCGTTACGAGCTTCGATTTCATATATTATAATACTCCTTTCGACACCCGAGTCAAAAGTTATGGTTGTTTAAAGTTACAACTCCGATTTATAATTTTTCTTTTTAAAGTATGAATAGCAGAACCCTTCTTCTCTTTCCAACTCCTTTTTTTATGAAGAACAAAGATTTATTGAACAAGAAATTACAAATGAAGAAGAAGATACAATTATTTCAAAGAGAACTAGGAAACGAACTCCACAGATGAAATAACATCAACAATTCCAAAAAACCTCAACATTATGATGCCACCAAGGATGATCACTTCCTTTGTTTATTCGAATTCAGACATTCAATTAAGAACACCAGAAAGAAAACAAACAATCTTCCTAAACAATATTATCATTAATGATATGAGTTCTTATGCCATCAAAAGGCTGTTGTTTTCTATCATAAGCAACTAACCCTAGGCGTAATGCAATTTTTGTGGGGCTATTTTGTTGTGAATTGTGCATAATGCATCCTTAAAGAATAAAAGCATATAAATACTTATGATAAATAAGAAAAATGAAATTTCACAATTGAATAAAAATAAAATCGCTAAACGTAAAAAGCCAATAACTAAAAAAACAAAACTAATTGCTTTCAAAAATAATTTCACAATCCCTTGTGAAGGATCCTGAAAATATTTGTATGATCTTGAGAATATTTGGTGGATATTGAGAATCTTTAGAATATTTTTAAACACACTCTTGGTCGGCACCTTAATCTCCGTTATAGTTTCAATGAACAAAACCGGAAGGAAATAAAACGGAATAGGTGCGACCAAAATTTTAAACCCTCGTTAGTGATTTAAACGGTGGAATTTGAGTTCACAAAAGGGAGTTCTATCGCTTTGCATGCTAGGCTTCTTTGAATCGTTACGAGCTTCGATTTCATATATTATAATACTCCTTTCGACACCCGAGTCAAAAGTTATGGTTGTTTAAAGTTACAACTCCGATTTATAATTTTTCTTTTTAAAGTATGAACAACAGAACCCTTCTTCTCTTTCCAACTCCTTTTTTTTATGAAGAACAAAGATTTATTGAACAAGAAATTACAAATGAGGAAGAAGATACTATTATTTCAAAGAGAACTAGGAAACGAACTCCACAGATGAAATAACATCAACAATTCCAAAAAACCTCAACATTATGATGCCACCAAGGATGATCACTTCCTTTGTTTATTCGAATTCAGACATTCAATTAAGAATACCAGAAAGAAAACAAACAATCTTCCTAAAGAATATTATCATTAATGATATGAGTTCTTCTGCCATCAAAAGGCTGCTGTTTTCTATCATAAGCAACTAACCCTAGGCGTAATGCAATTTTTGTGGGGCTATTTTGTTGTGAATTGTGCATAATGCATCCTTAAAGAATAAAAGCGTATAAATACTTATGATAAATAAGAAAAATGAAATTTCACAATTGAATAAAAATAAAATCGCTAAACGTAAAAAGCCAATAACTAAAAAAAACAAAACTAATTGCTTTCAAAAATAATTTCACAATCCCTTGTGAAGGATCCTGAAACATTTGTATGATCTTGAGAATATTTGGTGGATATTGAGAATCTTTAGAATATTTTTAAACACACTCTTGGTCGGAACCTTAATCTCCGTTATAGTTTCAATGAACAAAACCGAAAGGAAATAAAACGGAATAGGTGCGACCAAAATTTTAAACCCTCGTTAGTGATTTAAACGGTGGAATTTGAGTTCACAAAAGGGAGTTCTATCGCTTTGCATGCTAGGCTTCTTTGAATCGTTACGAGCTTCCATTTCATATATTATAATACTCCTTTCGACACCCGAGTCAAAAGTTATGGTTGTTTAAAGTTACAACTCCGATTTATAATTTTTCTTTTTAAAGTATGAACAGCAGAACCCTTCTTCTCTTTCCAACTCCTTTTTTTATGAAGAACAAAGATTTATTGAACAAGAAATTACAAATGAAGAAGAAGATACTATTATTTCAAAGAGAACTAGGAAACGAACTCCACAGATGAAATAACATCAACAATTCCAAAAAACCTCAACATTATGATGCCACCAAGGATGATCACTTCCTTTGTTTATTCGAATTCAGACATTCAATTAAGAACACCAGAAAGAAAACAAACAATCTTCCTAAAGAATATTATCATTAATGATATGAGTTCTTCTGCCATCAAAAGGTTGTTGTTTTCTATCATAAGCAACTAACCCTAGGCGTAATGCAATTTTTGTGGGGCTATTTTGTTGTGAATTGTGCATAATGCATCCTTAAAGAATAAAAGCATATAAATACTTATGATAAATAAGAAAAATGAAATTTCACAATTGAATAAAAATAAAATCGCTAAACGTAAAAAGCCAATAATTAAAAAAACAAAACTAATTGCTTTCAAAAATTATTTCACAATCCCTTGTGAAGGATCCTGAAAACATTTGTATGATCTTGAGAATATTTGGTGGATATTGAGAATCTTTAGAATATTTTTAAACACACTCTTGGTCGGCACCTTAATCTCCGTTATAGTTTCAATGAACAAAACCGTTAGGAAATAAAACGGAATAGGTGCGACCAAAATTTTAAACCCTCGTTAGTGATTTAAACGGTGGAATTTGAGTTCACAAAAGGGATTTCTATCGCTTTGCATGCTAGGCTTCTTTGAATCGTTACGAGCTTCGATTTCATATATTATAATACTCCTTTCGACACCCGAGTCAAAAGTTATGGTTGTTTAAAGTTACAACTCCGATTTATAATTTTTCTTTTTAAAGTATGAAGAGCAGAACCCTTCTTCTCTTTCCAACTCCTTTTTTTTATGAGAACAAAGATTTATTGAACAAGAAATTACAAATGAAGAAGAAGATACAATTATTTCAAAGAGAACTAGGAAACTAACTCCACAGATGAAATAACATCAACAATTCCAAAAAACCTCAACATTATGATGCCACCAAGGATGATCACTTCCTTTGTTTATTCGAATTCAGACATTCAATTAAGAACACCAGAAAGAAAACAAACAATCTTCCTAGACAATATTATCATTAATGATATGAGTTCTTATGCCATCAAAAGACTGCTGTTTTCTATCATAAGCAACTAACCCTATGCGTAATGCAAGTTTTGTGGGGCTATTTTGTTGTGAATTGTGCATAATGCATCCTTAAAGAATAAAAGCAAATAAATACTTATGATAAATAAGAAAAATGAAATTTCACAATTGAATAAAAATAAAATCGCTAAACGTAAAAAGCCAATAACTAAAAAAAACAAAACTAATTGCTTTCAAAAATAATTTCACAATCCCTTGTGAAGGATCTTGAAAATATTTGTATGATCTTGAGAATATTTGGTGGATATTGAGAATATTTAGAATATTTTTAAACACACTCTTGGTCGGCACCTTAATCTCCGTTATATTTTCAATGAACAAAACCGGAAGGAAATAAAACAGAATAGGTGCGACCAAAATTTTAAACCCTCGTTAGTGATTTAAATGGTGGAATTTGAGTTCACAATAGGGAGTTCTATCGCTTTGCATGCTAGGCTTCTTTGAATCGTTACAAGCTTTGATTTCATATATTATAATACTCCTTTCGACACCCGAGTCAAAAGTTATGGTTGTTTAAAGTTACAACTCCGATTTATAATTTTTCTTTTTAAAGTATGAACAGCAGAACCCTTCTTCTCTTTCCAACTCCTTTTTTTTATGAAGAACAAAGATTTATTGAACAAGAAATTACAAATGAAGAAGAAGATACAATTATTTCAAAGAGAACTAGGAAACGAACTCCACAGATGAAATAACATCAACAATTCCAAAAAACCTCAACATTATGATGCCACCAAGGATGATCACTTCCTTTGTTTATTCGAATTCAGACATTCAATTAAGAACACCAGAAAGAAAACAAACAATCTTCCTAAACAATATTATCATTAATGATATGAGTTCTTCTGCCATCAAAAGGCTGCTGTTTTCTATCATAAGCAACTAACCCTAGGCGTAATGCAATTTTTGTGGGGCTATTTTGTTGTGAATTGTGCATAATGCATCCTTAAAGAATAAAAGCATATAAATACTTATGATAAATAAGAAAAATGAAATTTCACAATTGAATAAAAATAAAATCGCTAAACGTAAAAAGCCAATAACTAAAAAAAACAAAACTAATTGCTTTCAAAAATAATTTCACAATCCCTTGTGAAGGATCCTGAAAATATTTGTATGATCTTGAGAATATTTGGTGGATATTGAGAATCTTTAGAATATTTTTAAACACACTCTTGGTCGGCACCTTAATCTCCGTTATAGTTTCAATGAACAAAACCGGAAGGAAATAAAACGGAATAGGTGCGACCAAAATTTTAAACCCTCGTTAGTGATTTAAACGGTGGAATTTGAGTTCACAAAAGGGAGTTCTATCGCTTTGCATGCTAGGCTTCTTTGAATCGTTACGAGCTTCGATTTCATATATTATAATACTCCTTTCGACACCCGAGTCAAAAGTTATGGTTGTTTAAAGTTACAACTCCGATTTATAATTTTTCTTTTTAAAGTATGAACAAAAGAACCCTTCTTCTCTTTCCAACTCCTTTTTTTTATGAAGAACAAAGATTTATTGAACAAGAAATTACAAATGAAGAAGAAGATACAATTATTTCAAAGAGAACTAGGAAACGAACTCCACAGATGAAATAACATCAACAATTCCAAAAAACCTCAACATTATGATGCCACCAAGGATGATCACTTCCTTTGTTTATTCGAATTCAGACATTCAATTAAGAACACCAGAAAGAAAACAAACAATCTTCCTAAACAATATTATCATTAATGATATGAGTTCTTCTGCCATCAAAAGGCTGCTGTTTTCTATCATAAGCAACTAACCCTAGGCGTAATGCAATTTTTGTGGGGCTATTTTGTTGTGAATTGTGCATAATGCATCCTTAAAGAATAAAAGCATATAAATACTTATGATAAATAAGAAAAATGAAATTTCACAATTGAATAAAAATAAAATCGCTAAACGTAAAAAGCCAATAACTAAAAAAAACAAAACTAATTGCTTTCAAAAATAATTTCACAATCCCTTGTGAAGGATCCTGAAAATATTTGTATGATCTTGAGAATATTTGGTGGATATTGAGAATCTTTAGAATATTTTTAAACACACTCTTGGTCGGCACCTTAATCTCCGTTATAGTTTCAATGAACAAAACCGGAAGGAAATAAAACGGAATAGGTGCGACCAAAATTTTAAACCCTCGTTAGTGATTTAAACGGTGGAATTTGAGTTCACAAAAGGGAGTTCTATCGCTTTGCATGCTAGGCTTCTTTGAATCGTTACGAGCTTCGATTTCATATATTATAATACTCCTTTCGACACCCGAGTCAAAAGTCATGGTTGTTTAAAGTTACAACTCCGATTTATAATTTTTCTTTTTAAAGTATGAACAGCAGAACCCTTCTTCTCTTTCCAACTCCTTTTTTTTATGAAGAACAAAGATTTATTGAACAAGAAATTACAAATGAGGAAGAAGATACTATTATTTCAAAGAGAACTAGGAAACGAACTCCACAGATGAAATAACATCAACAATTCCAAAAAAACATCAACATTATGATGCCACCAAGGATGATCACTTCCTTTGTTTATTCGAATTCAGACATTCAATTAAGAACACCAGAAAGAAAACAAAAAATCTTCCCAAACAATATTATCATTAATGATATGAGTTCTTCTGCCATCAAAAGGCTATTGTTTTCTATCATAAGCAACTAACCCTAGGTGTAATGCAATTTTTGTGGGCCTATTTTGTTGTGAATTGTGCATAATGCATCCTTAAAGAATAAATGCATATAAATACTTATGATAAATAAGAAAAATGAAATTTCACAATTGAATAAAAATAATATCTCTAAACGTAAAAAGCCAACAACTAAAAAAACAAAACTAATTGCTTTCAAAAATAATTTCACAATCCCTTGTGAAGGATCCTGAAAATATTTGTATGATCTTGAGAATATTTGGTGGATATTGAGAATCTTTAGAATATTTTTAAACACACTCTTGGTCGGCACCTTAATCTCCGTTATAGTTTCAATGAACAAAACCGGAAGGAAATAAAACGGAATAGGTGCGACCAAAATTTTAAACCCTCGTTAGTGATTTAAACGGTGGAATTTGAGTTCTAAAAAGGGAGTTCTATCGCTTTGCATGCTAGGTTTCTTTGAATCGTTACGAGCTTCGATTTCATATATTATAATACTCCTTTCGACACCCGAGTCAAAAGTCATGGTTGTTTAAAGTTACAACTCCGATTTATAATTTTTCTTTTTAAAGTATGAACAGTAGAACCCTTCTTCTCTTTCCAACTCCTTTTTTTTATGAAGAACAAAGATTTATTGAACAAGAAATTACAAATGAAGAAGAAGATACTATTATTTCAAAGAGAACTAGGAAACGAACTCCACAGATGAAATAACATCAACAATTCCAAAAAACCTCAACATTATGATGCCACCAAGGATGATCACTTCCTTTGTTTATTCGAATTCAGACATTCAATTAAGAACACCAGAAAGAAAACAAACAATCTTCCTAAACAATATTATCATTAATGATATGAGTTCTTCTGCCATCAAAAGGCTGCTGTTTTCTATCATAAGCAACTAACCCTAGGCGTAATGCAATTTTTGTGGGGCTATTTTGTTGTGAATTGTGCATAATGCATCCTTAAAGAATAAAAGCATATAAATACTTATGATAAATAAGAAAAATGAAATTTCACAATTGAATAAAAATAAAATCGCTAAACGTAAAAAGCCAATAACTAAAAAAAACAAAACTAATTGCTTTCAAAAATAATTTCACAATCCCTTGTGAAGGATCCTGAAACATTTGTATGATCTTGAGAATATTTGGTGGATATTGAGAATCTTTAGAATATTTTTAAACACACTCTTGGTCGGCACCTTAATCTCCGTTATAGTTTCAATGAACAAAACCGGAAGGAAATAAAACGGAATAGGTGCGACCAAAATTTTAAACCCTCGTTAGTGATTTAAACGGTGGAATTTGAGTTCACAAAAGGGAGTTCTATCGCTTTGCATGCTAGGCTTCTTTGAATCGTTACGAGCTTCGATTTCATATATTATAATACTCCTTTCGACACCCGAGTCAAAAGTTATGGTTGTTTAAAGTTACAACTCCAATTTATAATTTTTCTTTTTAAAGTATGAACAGTAGAACCCTTCTTCTCTTTCCAACTCCTTTTTTTATGAAGACCAAAGATTTATTGAACAAGAAATTACAAATGAAGAAGAAGATACTATTATTTCAAAGAGAACTAGGAAACGAACTCCACAGATGAAATAACATCAACAATTCAGAAAAACATCAACATTATGATGCCACCAAGGATGATCACTTCCTTTGTTTATTCGAATTCAGACATTCAATTAAGAACACCAGAAAGAAAACAAACAATCTTCCTAAACAATATTATCATTAATGATATGAGTTCTTCTGCCATCAAAAGGCTATTGTTTTCTATCATAAGCAACTAACCCTAGGCGTAATGCAATTTTTGTGGGGCTATTTTGTTGTGAATTGTGCATAATGCATCCTTAAAGAATAAAAGCATATAAATACTTATGATAAATAAGAAAAATGAAATTTCACAATTGAATAAAAATAATATCTCTAAACGTAAAAAGCCAACAACTAAAAAAACAAAACTAATTGCTTTCAAAAATAATTTCACAATCCCTTGTGAGGATCCTGAAAATATTTGTATGATCTTGAGAATATTTGGTGGATATTGAGAATCTTTAGAATATTTTTAAACACACTCTTGGTCGGCACCTTAATCTCCGTTATAGTTTCAATGAACAAAACCGGAAGGAAATAAAACGGAATAAGTGCGACCAAAATTTTAAACCCTCGTTAGTGATTTAAACGGTGGAATTTGAGTTCACAAAAGGGAGTTCTATCGGTTTGCATGCTAGGCTTCTTTGAATCGTTATGAGCTTCGATTTCATATATTATAATACTCCTTTCGACACCCGAGTCAAAAGTTATGGTTGTTTAAAGTTACAACTCCGATTTATAATTTTTCTCTTTAAAGTATGAACAGCGGAACCCTTCTTCTCTTTCCAACTCCTTTTTTTATGAAGAACAAAGATTTATTGAACAAGAAATTACAAATGTAGAAGAAGATACTATTATTTCAAAGAGAACTAGGAAACGAACTCCACTGATGAAATAACATCAACAATTCCAAAAAACCTCAACATTATGATGCCACCAAGGATGATAACTTCCTTTGTTTATTCTAATTCAGACATTCAATTAAGAACACCAGAAAGAAAACAAACAATCTTCCTAAAGAATATTATCATTAATGATATGAGTTCTTCTGCCATCAAAAGGTTGCTGTTTTCTATCATAAGCAACTAACCCTAGGCGTAATGCAATTTTTGTGGGGCTATTTTGTTGTGAATTGTGCATAATGCATCCTTAAAGAATAAAAGCATATAAATACTTATGATAAATAAGAAAAATGAAATTTCACAATTGAATAAAAATAAAATCGCTAAACGTAAAAAGCCAATAACTAAAAAAAACAAAACTAATTGCTTTCAAAAATAATTTCACAATCCCTTGTGAAGGATCTTGAGAATATTTGGTGGATATTGAGAATCTTTAGAATATTTTTAAACACACTCTTGGTCGGCACCTTAATCTCCGTTATAGTTTCAATGAACAAAACCGGAAGGAAATAAAACGGAATAGGTGCGACCAAAATTTTAAACCCTCGTTAGTGATTTAAACGGTGGAATTTGAGTTCACAAAAGGGAGTTCTATCGCTTTGCATGCTAGGCTTCTTTGAATCGTTACGAGCTTCGATTTCATATATTATAATACTCCTTTCGACACCCGAGTCAAAAGTTATGGTTGTTTAAAGTTACAACTCCGATTTATAATTTTTCTCTTTAAAGCGTGAACAACGGAACCCTTCTTCTCTTTCCAACTCCTTTTTTATGAAGAACAAAGATTTATTGAACAAGAAATTACAAATGAAGAAGAAGATACTATTATTTCAAAGAGAACTAGGAAACGAACTCCACAGATGAAATAACATCAACAATTCCAAAAAACCTCAACATTATGATGCCACCAAGGATGATCACTTCCTTTGTTTATTCGAATTCAGACATTCAATTAAGAACACCAGAAAGAAAACAAACAATCTTCCCAAACAATATTATCATTAATGATATGAGTTCTTCTGCCATCAAAAGGCTGTTGTTTTCTATCATAAGCAACTAACCCTAGGCGTAATGCAATTTTTCTGGGGCTATTTTGTTGTGAATTGTGCATAATGCATAATTAAAGAATAAAAGCATATAAATACTTATGATAAATAAGAAAAATGAAATTTCACAATTGAATAAAAATAAAATCGCTAAACGTAAAAAGCCAATAACTATAAAAAACAAAACGAATAGCTTTCAAAAATAATTTCACAATCCCTTGTGAAGGATCCTGAAAACATTTGTATGATCTTGAGAATATTTGGTGGATATTGAGAATCTTTAGAATATTTTTAAACACACTCTTGGTCGGAACCTTAATCTCCGTTATAGTTTCAATGAACAAAACCGGAAGGAAATAAAACGGAATAGGTGCGACCAAAATTTTAAACCCTCGTTAGTGATTTAAAAGGAGGAATTTGAGTTCACAAAAGGGATTTCTATCGCTTTGCATGCTAGGCTTCTTTGAATCGTTACAAGCTTCGATTTCATATATTATAATACTCCTTTCGACACCCGAGTCAAAAGTTATGGTTGTTTAAAGTTACAACTCCGATTTATAATTTTTCTTTTTAAAGTATGACCAGGATAACCCTTCTTCTCTTTCCAACTCGTTTTTTTTATGAAGAACAAAGATTTATTGAACAAGAAATTACAAATGAAGAAGAAGATACTATTATTTCAAAGAGAACTAGGAAACGAACTCCACAGATGAAATAACATCAACAATTCCAAAAAACCTCAACATTATGATGCCACCAAGGATGATCACTTCCTTTGTTTATTCGAATTCAGACATTCAATTAAGAACACCAGAAAGAAAACAAACAATCTTCCTAAACAATATTATCATTAATGATATGAGTTCTTCTCGCCATCAAAAGGTCATTGTTTTCTATCATAAGCAACTAACCCTAGGCGTAATGCAATTTTTGTGGGGCTATTTTGTTGTGAATTGTGCATAATGCATCCTTAAAGAATAAAAGCATATAAATACTTATGATAAATAAGAAAAATGAAATTTCACAATTGAATAAAAATAAAATCGCTAAACGTAAAAAGCCAATAACTAAAAAAACAAAACTAATTGCTTTCAAAAATAATTTCACAATCCCTTCTGAAGGATCCTATGAATATTTGTATGATCTTGAGAATATTTGGTGGATATTGAGAATCTTTAGAATATTTTTAAACACACTCTTGGTCGGCACCTTAATCTCCGTTATAGTTTCAATGAACAAAACCGGAAGGAAATAAAACGGAATAGGTGCGACCAAAATTTTAAACCCTCGTTAGTGATTTAAACGGTGGAATTTGAGTTCACAAAAGGGAGTTCTATCGCTTTGCATGCTAGGCTTCTTTGAATCGTTACGAGCTTTGATTTCATATATTATAATACTCCTTTCGACACCCGAGTCAAAAGTTATGGTTGTTTAAAGTTACAACTCCGATTTATAATTTTTCTTTTTAAAGTATGAACAGCGGAACCCTTCTTCTCTTTCCAACTCCTTTTTTTTATGAAGAACAAAGATTTATTGAACAAGAAATTACAAATGAAGAAGAAGATACAATTATTTCAAAGAGAACTAGGAAACGAACTCCACAGATGAAATAACAACAACAATTCCAAAAAACCTCAACATTATGATGCCACCAAGGATGATCACTTCCTTTGTTTATTCGAATTCAGACATTCAATTAAGAACACCAGAAAGAAAACAAACAATCTTCCTAAACAATATTATCATTAATGATGTGAGTTCCTCTACCATCAAAAGGCTACTGTTTTCTATCATAAGCAACTAACCCTAGGCGTAATGCAATTTTTGTGGGGCTATTTTGTTGTGAATTGTGCATAATGCATCCTTAAAGAATAAAAGCATATAAATACTTATGATAAATAAGAAAAATGAAATTTCACAATTGAATAAAAATAAAATCGCTAAACGTAAAAAGCCAATAACTAAAAAAAACAAAACTAATTGCTTTCAAAAATAATTTCACAATCCCTTGTGAAGGATCCTGAAAATATTTGTATGATCTTGAGAATATTTGGTGGATATTGAGAATCTTTAGAATATTTTTAAACACACTCTTGGTCGGCACCTTAATCTCCGTTATAGTTTCAATGAACAAAACCGGAAGGAAATAAAACGGAATAGGTGCGACCAAAATTTTAAACCCTCGTTAGTGATTTAAACGGTGGAATTTGAGTTCACAAAAGGGAGTTCTATCGCTTTGCATGCTAGGCTTCTTTGAATCGTTACGAGCTTCGATTTCATATATTATAATACTCCTTTCGACACCCGAGTCAAAAGTTATGGTTGTTTAAAGTTACAACTCCGATTTATAATTTTTCTTTTTAAAGTATGAACAGCAGAACCCTTCTTCTCTTTCCAACTCCTTTTTTTTATGAAGAACAAAGATTTATTGAACAAGAAATTACAAATGAAGAAGAAGATACAATTATTTCAAAGAGAACTAGGAAACGAACTCCACAGATGAAATAACATCAACAATTCCAAAAAACCTCAACATTATGATGCCACCAAGGATGATCACTTCCTTTGTTTATTCGAATTCAGACATTCAATTAAGAACACCAGAAAGAAAACAAACAATCTTCCTAAACAATATTATCATTAATGATATGAGTTCTTCTGCCATCAAAAGGCTGCTGTTTTCTATCATAAGCAACTAACCCTAGGCGTAATGCAATTTTTGTGGGGCTATTTTGTTGTGAATTGTGCATAATGCATCCTTAAAGAATAAAAGCATATAAATACTTATGATAAATAAGAAAAATGAAATTTCACAATTGAATAAAAATAAAATCTCTAAACGTAAAAAGCCAACAACTAAAAAAAACAAAACTAATTGCTTTCAAAAATAATTTCACAATCCCTAGTGAAGGATCCTGAAACTATTTGTATAATCTTGAGAATATTTGGTGGATATTGAGAATATTTAGAATATTTTTAAACACACTCTTGGTCGGCACCTTAATCTCCGTTATAGTTTCAATGAACAAAACCGGAAGGAAATAAAACGGAATAGGTGCGACCAAAATTTTAAACCCTCGTTAGTGATTTAAACGGTGGAATTTGAGTTCTAAAAAAGGAGTTCTATCGCTTTGCACGTTAGGCTTCTTTGAATCGTTACGAGCTTCGATTTCATATATTATAATACACCTTTCGACAACCGAGTCAAAAGTTATGGTTGTTTAAAGTTACAACTCCGATTTATAATTTTTCTTTTTAAAGTATGAACAGTAGAACCCTTCTTCTCTTTCCAACTCCTTTTTTTTATGAAGAACAAAGATTTATTGAACAAGAAATTACAAATGAGGAAGAAGATACTATTATTTCAAAGAGAACTAGGAAACGAACTCCACAGATGAAATAACATCAACAATTCCAAAAAACCTCAACATTATGATGCCACCAAGGATGATCACTTCCTTTGTTTATTCGAATTCAGACATTCAATTAAGAACACCAGAAAGAAAACAAACAATCTTCCTAAAGAATATTATCATTAATGATATGAGTTCTTCTGCCATCAAAAGGTTGCTGTTTTCTATCATAAGGAACTAACCCTAGGCGTAATGCAATTTTTGTGGGGCTATTTTATTGGGAATTGTGCATAATGCATCCTTAAAGAATAAAAGCATATAAATACTTATGATAAATAAGAAAAATGAAATTTCACAATTGAATAAAAATAAAATCTCTAAACGTAAAAAGCCAAAAACTAAAAAAAACAAAACTAATTGCTTTCAAAAATAATTTCACAATCCCTTGTGAAGGATCCTGAAACTATTTGTATGATCTTGAGAATATTTGGTGGATATTGAGAATCTTTAGAATATTTTTAAACACACTCTTAGTCGGCACCTTAATCTCCGTTATAGTTTCAATGAACAAAACCGGAAGGAAATAAAACGGAATAGGTGCGACCAAAATTTTAAACCCACGTTAGTGATTTAAACGGTGGAATTTGAGCTCTAAAAAGGGAGTTCTATTGCTTTGCATGCTAGGATTTTTTGAATCCTTACGAGCTTCGATTTCATATGTTATAATACTCCTTTCGACACCCGAGTCAAAAGTCATGGTTGTTTAAAGTTACAACTCCGATTTATAATTTTTCTTTTT
Organism: Hippophae gyantsensis; assembly: GCA_030763125.1. Lineage (NCBI taxonomy): Eukaryota > Viridiplantae > Streptophyta > Magnoliopsida > Rosales > Elaeagnaceae > Hippophae > Hippophae gyantsensis. The sequence goes on from CM061032.1 coordinate 31,342,672, forward strand.
AAAGTATGAACAGCAGAACCCTTCTTCTCTTTCCAACTCCTTTTTTTTATGAAGAACAAAGATTTATTGAACAAGAAATTACAAATGAGGAAGAAGATACAATTATTTCAAAGAGAACTATGAAACGAACTCCACAGATGAAATAACATCAACAATTCCAAAAAACCTCAACATTATGATGCCACCAAGGATGATCACTTCCTTTGTTTATTCGAATTCAGACATTCAATTAAGAACACCAGAAAGAAAACAAACAATCTTCCCAAACAATATTATCATTAATGATATGAGTTCTTCTGCCATCAAAAGGCTGTTGTTTTCTATCATAAGCAACTAACCCTAGGCGTAATGCAATTTTTGTGGGGCTATTTTGTTGTGAATTGTGCATAATGCATCCTTAAAGAATAAAAGCATATAAATACTTATGATAAATAAGAAAAATGAAATTTCACAATTGAATAAAAATAATATCTCTAAACGTAAAAAGCCAACAACTAAAAAAACAAAACTAATTGCTTTCAAAAATAATTTCACAATCCCTTGTGAGGATCCTGAAAATATTTGTATGATCTTGAGAATATTTGGTGGATATTGAGAATCTTTAGAATATTTTTAAACACACTCTTGGTCGGCACCTTAATCTCCGTTATAGTTTCAATGAACAAAACCGGAAGGAAATAAAACGGAATAGGTGCGACCAAAATTTTAAACCCTCGTTAGTGATTTAAACGGTGGAATTTGAGTTCACAAAAGGGAGTTCTATCGCTTTGCATGCTAGGCTTCTTTGAATCGTTACGAGCTTCGATTTCATATATTATAATACTCCTTTCGACACCCGAGTCAAAAGTTATGGTTGTTTAAAGTTACAACTCCGATTTATAATTTTTCTTTTTAAAGTATGAACAGCAGAACCCTTCTTCTCTTTCCAACTCCTTTTTTTTATGAAGAACAAAGATTTATTGAACAAGAAATTACAAATGAAGAAGAAGATACAATTATTTCAAAGAGAACTAGGAAACGAACTCCACAGATGAAATAACAACAACAATTCCAAAAAACCTCAACATTATGATGCCACCAAGGATGATCACTTCCTTTGTTTATTCGAATTCAGACATTCAATTAAGAACACCAGAAAGAAAACAAATAATCTTCCTAAACAATATTATCATTAATGATGTGAGTTCCTCTGGCATCAAAAGGCTACTGTTTTCTATCATAAGCAACTAACCCTAGGCGTAATGCAATTTTTGTGGGGCTATTTTGTTGTGAATTGTGCATAATGCATCCTTAAAGAATAAAAGCATATAAATACTTATGATAAATAAGAAAAATGAAATTTCACATTTGAATAAAAATAAAATCTCTAAACGTAAAAAGCCAACAACTATAAAAAACCAAACTAATAGCTTTCAAAAATAATTTCACAATCCCTTGTGAAGGATCCTGATACTATTTGTATGATCTTGAGAATATTTGGTGGATATTGAGAATCTTTAGAATATTTTTAAACACACTCTTGGTCGGCACCTTAATCTTCGTTATAGTTTCAATGAACAAAACCGGAAGGAAATAAAACGGAATAAGTGCGACCAAAATTTTAAACCCTCGTTAGTGATTTAAACGGTGGAATTTGAGTTCACAAAAGGGAGTTCTATCGCTTTGCATGCTAGGCTTCTTTGAATCGTTATGAGCTTCGATTTCATATATTATAATACTCCTTTCGACACCCGAGTCAAAAGTTATGGTTGTTTAAAGTTACAACTCCGATTTATAATTTTTCTTTTTAAAGTATGAACAGCAGAACCCTTCTTCTCTTTCCAACTCCTTTTTTTTATGAAGAACAAAGATTTATTGAACAAGAAATTACAAATGAAGAAGAAGATACTATTATTTCAAAGAGAACTAGGAAACGAACTCCACAGATGAAATAACATCAACAATTCCAAAAAACCTCAACATTATGATGCCACCAAGGATGATCACTTCCTTTGTTTATTCGAATTCAGACATTCAATTAAGAATACCAGAAAGAAAACAAACAATCTTCCTAAACAATATTATCATTAATGATATGAGTTCTTCTGCCATCAAAAGGCTGCTGTTTTCTATCATAAGCAACTAACCCTAGGCGTAATGCAATTTTTGTGGGGCTATTTTGTTGTGAATTGTGCATAATGCATCCTTAAAGAATAAAAGCATATAAATACTTATGATAAATAAGAAAAATGAAATTTCACAATTGAATAAAAATAAAATCTCTAAACGTAAAAAGCCAATAACTAAAAAAAACAAAACTAATTGCTTTCAAAAATAATTTCACAATCCCTTGTGAAGGATCTTGAAAATATTTGTATGATCTTGAGAATATTTGGTGGATATTGAGAATATTTAGAATATTTTTAAACACACTCTTGGTCGGCACCTTAATCTCCGTTATATTTTCAATGAACAAAACCGGAAGGAAATAAAACAGAATAGGTGCGACCAAAATTTTAAACCCTCGTTAGTGATTTAAACGGTGGAATTTGAGTTCACAATAGGGAGTACTCTCGCTTTCCATGTTAGGCTTCTTTGAATCGTTACGAGCTTCAATTTCATATATTATAATACTCCTTTCGACACCCGAGTCAAAAGTTATGGTTGTTTAAAGTTACAACTCCGATTTATAATTTTTCTTTTTAAAGTATGAACAAAAGAACCCTTCTTCTCTTTCCAACTCCTTTTTTTTATGAAGAACAAAGATTTATTGAACAAGAAATTACAAATGAAGAAGAAGATACAATTATTTCAAAGAGAACTAGGAAACGAACACCACAGATGAAATAACAACAACAATTCCAAAAAACCTCAACATTATGATGCCACCAAGGATGATCACTTCCTTTGTTTATTCGAATTCAGACATTCAATTAAGAACACCAGAAAGAAAACAAACAATCTTCCTAAACAATATTATCATTAATGATATGAGTTCCTCTGCCATCAAAAGGCTACTGTTTTCTATCATAAGCAACTAATCCTAGGCGTAATGCAATTTTTGTGGGGCTATTTTGTTGTGAATTGTGCATAATGCATCCTTAAAGAATAAAAGCATATAAATACTTATGATAAATAAGAAAAATGAAATTTCACAATTGAATAAAAATAAAATCGCTAAACGTAAAAAGCCAATAACTAAAAAAAAACAAAACTAATTGCTTTCAAAAATAATTTCACAATCCCTTGTGAAGGATCCTGAAAATATTTGTATGATCTTGAGAATATTTGGTGGATATTGAGAATCTTTAGAATATTTTTAAACACACTCTTGGTCGGCACCTTAATCTCCGTTATAGTTTCAATGAACAAAACCGGAAGGAAATAAAACGGAATAGGTGCGACCAAAATTTTAAACCCTCGTTAGTGATTTAAACGGTGGAATTTGAGTTCACAAAAGGGAGTTCTATCGCTTTGCATGCTAGGCTTCTTTGAATCGTTACGAGCTTCGATTTCATATATTATAATACTCCTTTCGACACCCGAGTCAAAAGTTATGGTTGTTTAAAGTTACAACTCCGATTTATAATTTTTCTTTTTAAAGTATGAACAGCAGAACCCTTCTTCTCTTTCCAACTCCTTTTTTTTATGAAGAACAAAGATATATTGAACAAGAAATTACAAATGAAGAAGAAGATACAATTATTTCAAAGAGAACTATGAAACGAACTCCACAGATGAAATAACATCAACAATTCCAAAAACCTCAACATTATGATGCCACCAAGGATGATCACTTCCTTTGTTTATTCGAATTTAGACATTCAATTAAGAACACCAGAAAGAAAACAAACAATCTTCCTAAACAATATTATCATTATTGATATGAGTTCTTCTGCCATCAAAAGGCTACTGTTTTCTATAATAAGCAACAAACCCTATGCGTAATGCAATTTTTGTGGGGCTATTTTGTTGTGAATTGTGCATAATGCATCCTTAAAGAATAAAAGCGTATAAATACTTATGATAAATAAGAAAAATGAAATTTCACAATTGAATAAAAATAAAATCGCTAAACGTAAAAAGCCAATAACTAAAAAAAACAAAACTAATTACTTTCAAAAATAATTTCACAATCCCTTGTGAAGGATCTTGAAAAACTTTGTATGATCTGGAGAATATTTGGTGGATATTGAGAATCTTTAGAATATTTTTAAACACACTCTTGGTCGGAACCTTAATCTCCGTTATAGTTTCAATGAACAAAACCAGAAGGAAATAAAACGGAATAGGTGCGACCAAAATTTTAAACCCTCGTTAGTGATTTAAACGGTGGAATTTGAGTTCACAAAAGGGATTTCTATCCTTTTGCATGCTAGGCTTCTTTGAATCGTTACGAGCATCGATTTCATATATTATAATACTCCTTTCGACACCCGAGTCAAAAGTTATGGTTGTTTAAAGTTACAACTCCGATTTATAATTTTTCTTTTTAAAGTATGAAGAGCAGAACCCTTCTTCTCTTTCCAACTCCTTTTTTTTTATGAGAACAAAGATTTATTGAACAAGAAATTACAAATGAAGAAGAAGATACAATTATTTCAAAGAGAACTAGGAAACTATCTCCACAGATGAAATAACATCAACAATTCCAAAAAACCTCAACATTATGATGCCACCAAGGATGATCACTTCCTTTGTTTATTCGAATTCAGACATTCAATTAAGAACACCAGAAAGAAAACAAACAATCTTCCTAAACAATATTATCATTAATGATATGAGTTCTTCTGCCATCAAAAGGCTACTGTTTTCTATCATAAGCAACTAACCCTAGGCGTAATGCAATTTTTGTGGGGCTATTTTGTTGTGAATTGTGCATAATGCATCCTTAAAGAATAAAAGCATATAAATACTTATGATAAATAAGAAAAATGAAATTTCACAATTGAATAAAAATAAAATCGCTAAACGTAAAAAGCCAATAACTAAAAAAACAAAACTAATTGCTTTCAAAAATAATTTCACAATCCCTTGTGAAGGATCTTGAAAATATTTGTATGATCTTGAGAATATTTGGTGGATATTGAGAATATTTAGAATATTTTTAAACACACTCTTGGTCGGCACCTTAATCTCCGTTATATTTTCAATGAACAAAACCGGAAGGAAATAAAACGGAATAGGTGCGACCAAAATTTTAAACCCTCGTTAGTGATTTAAACGGTGGAATTTGAGTTCACAATAGGTAGTTCTATCGCTTTGCATGCTAGGCTTCTTTGAATCGTTACGAGCTTTGATTTGATATATTATAATACTCCTTTCGACACCCGAGTCAAAAGTTATGGTTGTTTAAAGTTACAACTCCGATTTATAATTTTTCTTTTTAAAGTATGAACAGCAGAACCCTTCTTCTCTTTCCAACTCCTTTTTTTTATGAAGAACAAAGATTTATTGAACAAGAAATTACAAATGAGGAAGAAGATACAATTATTTCAAAGAGAACTAGGAAACGAACTCCACAGATGAAATAACATCAACAATTCCAAAAAACCTCAACATTATGATGCCACCAAGGATGATCACTTCCTTTGTTTATTCGAATTCAGACATTCAATTAAGAACACCAGAAAGAAAACAAACAATCTTCCTAAACAATATTATCATTAATGATATGAGTTCTTCTGCCATCAAAAGGTTGCTGTTTTCTATCATAAGCAACTAACCCTAGGCGTAATGCAATTTTTGTGGGGCTATTTTGTTGTGAATTGTGCATAATGCATCCTTAAAGAATAAAAGCATATAAATACTTATGATAAATAAGAAAAATGAAATTTCACAATTGAATAAAAATAAAATCGCTAAACGTAAAAAGCCAATAACTAAAAAAAACAAAACTAATTGCTTTCAAAAATAATTTCACAATCCCTTGTGAAGGATCCTGAAAATATTTGTATGATCTTGAGAATATTTGGTGGATATTGAGAATCTTTAGAATATTTTTAAACACACTCTTGGTCGGCACCTTAATCTCCGTTATAGTTTCAATGAACAAAACCGGAAGGAAATAAAACGGAATAGGTGCGACCAAAATTTTAAACCCTCGTTAGTGATTTAAACGGTGGAATTTGAGTTCACATTAGAGAGTTCTATCGCTTTGCATGCTAGGCTTCTTTGAATCGTTACGAGCTTCGATTTCATATATTATAATACTCCTTTCGACACCCGAGTCAAAAGTTATGGTTGTTTAAAGTTACAACTCCGATTTATAATTTTTCTTTTTAAAGTATGAACAGTAGAACCCTTCTTCTCTTTCCAACTCCTTTTTTTTATGAAGAACAAAGATTTATTGAACAAGAAATTACAAATGAAGAAGAAGATACAATTATTTCAAAGAGAACTAGGAAACGAACTCCACAGATGAAATAACATCAACAATTCCAAAAAACCTCAACATTATGATGCCACCAAGGATGATCACTTCCTTTGTTTATTCGAATTCAGACATTCAATTAAGAACACCAGAAAGAAAACAAACAATCTTCCTAAACAATATTATCATTAATGATATGAGTTCCTCTGCCATCAAAGGTTGCTGTTTTCTATCATAAGCAACTAACCCTCGGCGTAATGCAATTTTTGTGGGGCTATTTTGTTGTGAATTGTGCATAATGCATCCTTAAAGAATAAAAGCATATAAATACTTATGATAAATAAGAAAAATGAAATTTCACAATTGAATAAAAATAAAATCGCTAAACGTAAAAAGCCAATAACTAAAAAAAACAAAACTAATTGCTTTCAAAAATAATTTCACAATCCCTTGTGAAGGATCCTGAAAATATTTGTATGATCTTGAGAATATTTGGTGGATATTGAGAATCTTTAGAATATTTTTAAACACACTCTTGGTCGGCACCTTAATCTCCGTTATAGTTTCAATGAACAAAACCGGAAGGAAATAAAACGGAATAGGTGCGACCAAAATTTTAAACCCTCGTTAGTGATTTAAACGGTGGAATTTGAGTTCACAAAAGGGAGTTCTATCGCTTTGCATGCTAGGCTTCTTTGAATCGTTACGAGCTTCGATTTCATATATTATAATACTCCTTTCGACACCCGAGTCAAAAGTTATGGTTGTTTAAAGTTACAACTCCGATTTATAATTTTTCTTTTTAAAGTATGAACAGCAGAACCCTTCTTCTCTTTCCAACTCCTTTTTTTATGAAGAACAAAGATTTATTGAACAAGAAATTACAAATGAGGAAGAAGATACTATTATTTCAAAGAGAACTAGGAAACGAACTCCACAGATGAAATAACATCAACAATTCCAAAAAACCTCAACATTATGATGCCACCAAGGATGATCACTTCCTTTGTTTATTCGAATTCAGACATTCAATTAAGAACACCAGAAAGAAAACAAACAATCTTCCTAAACAATATTATCATTAATGATATGAGTTCTTCTGCCATCAAAAGGCTGCTGTTTTCTATCATAAGCAACTAACCCTAGGCGTAATGCAATTTTTGTGGGGCTATTTTGTTGTGAATTGTGCATAATGCATCCTTAAAGAATAAAAGCATATAAATACTTATGATAAATAAGAAAAATGAAATTTCACAATTGAATAAAAATAAAATCGCTAAACGTAAAAAGCCAATAACTAAAAAAAACAAAACTAATTGCTTTCAAAAATAATTTCACAATCCCTTGTGAAGGATCCTGAAAATATTTGTATGATCTTGAGAATATTTGGTGGATATTGAGAATCTTTAGAATAGTTTTAAACACACTCTTTGTCGACACCTTAATCTCCGTTATAGTTTCAATGAACAAAACCGGAAGGAAAGAAAACGGAATAGGTGCGACCAAAATTTTAAACCCTCGTTAGTGATTTAAACGGTGGAATTTGAGTACACAATAGGGAGTTCTATTGCTTTGCATGCTAGGCTTCTTTGAATCGTTACGAGCTTTGATTTCATATATTATAATACTCCTTTCGACACCCGAGTCAAAAATTATGGTTGTTTAAAGTTACAACTCCGATTTATAATTTGTCTTTTTAAAGTATGAACAGCAGAACCCTTCTTTTCTTTCCAACTCCTTTTTTTTATGAAGAACAAAGATTTATTGAACAAGAAATTACAAATGAAGAAGAAGATACAATTATTTCAAAGAGAACTATGAAACGAACTCCACAGATGAAATAACATCAACAATTCCAAAAACCTCAACATTATGATGCCACCAAGGATGATCACTTCCTTTGTTTATTCGAATTTAGACATTCAATTAAGAACACCAGAAAGAAAACAAACAATCTTCCTAAACAATATTCTCATTAATGATGTGAGTTCTTCCGCCATCAAAAGGCGTGTTTCTATCATAAGCAACTAACCCTAGGCGTAATGCAATTTTTGTGGGGCTATTTTGTTGTGAATTGTGCATAATGCATCCTTAAAGAATAAAAGCATATAAATACTTATGATAAATAAGAAAAATGAAATTTCACAATTGAATAAAAATAAAATCTCTAAACGTAAAAAGCCAACAACTAAAAAAAACAAAACTAATTGCTTTCAAAAATAATTTCACAATCCCTTATGAAGGATCTTGAAAATATTTGTATGATCTTGAGAATATTTGGTGGATATTGAGAATCTTTAGAATATTTTTAAACACACTCTTGGTCGGCACCTTAATCTCCGTTATAGTTTCAATGAACAAAACCGGAAGGAAATAAAACGGAATAGGTGCGACCAAAATTTTAAACCCTCGTTAGTGATTTAAACGGTGGAATTTGAGTTCACAAAAGGGAGTTCTATCGCTTTGCATGCTAGGCTTCTTTGAATCGTTACGAGCTTCGATTTCATATATTATAATACTCCTTTCGACACCCGAGTCAAAAGTTATGGTTGTTTAAAGTTACAACTCCGATTTATAATTTTTCTTTTTAAAGTATGAACAGCAGAACCCTTCTTCTCTTTCCAACTCCTTTTTTTATGAAGAACAAAGATTTATTGAACAAGAAATTACAAATGAAGAAGAAGATACTATTATTTCAAAGAGAACTAGGAAACGAACTCCACAGATGAAATAACATCAACAATTCCAAAAAACCTCAACATTATGATGCCACCAAGGATGATCACTTCCTTTGTTTATTCGAATTCAGACATTCAATTAAGACCACCAGAAAGAAAACAAACAATCTTCCTAAAGAATATTATCATTAATGATATGAGTTCTTCTGCCATCAAAAGGTTGTTGTTTTCTATCATAAGGAACTAACCCTAGGCGTAATGCAATTTTTGTGGGGCTATTTTATTGGGAATTGTGCATAATGCATCCTTAAAGAATAAAAGCGTATAAATACTTATGATAAATAAGAAAAATGAAATTTCACAATTGAATAAAAATAAAATCGCTAAACGTAAAAAGCCAATAACTAAAAAAAAAACTAATTGCTTTCAAAAATAATTTCACAATCCCTTGTGAAGGATCCTGAAAATATTTGTATGATCTTGAGAATATTTGGTGGATATTGAGAATCTTTAGAATATTTTTAAACACACTCTTGGTCGGCACCTTAATCTCCGTTATAGTTTCAATGAACAAAACCGGAAGGAAATAAAACGGAATAGGTGCAACCAAAATTTTAAACCCTCGTTAGTGATTTAAACGGTGGAATTTGAGTTCACAAAAGGGAGTTCTATCGCTTTGCATGCTAGGCTTCTTTGAATCGTTACGAGCTTTGATTTGATATATTATAATACTCCTTTCGACACCCGAGTCAAAAGTTATGGTTGTTTAAAGTTACAACTCCGATTTATAATTTTTCTTTTTAAAGTATGAACAGCAGAACCCTTCTTCTCTTTCCAACTCCTTTTTTTATGAAGAACAAAGATTTATTGAACAAGAAATTACAAATGAAGAAGATATACAATTATTTCAAACAGAACTAGGAAACGAACTCCAAAGATGAAATAACAACAACAATTCCAAAAAACCTCAACATTATGATGCCACCAAGGATGATCACTTCCTTTGTTTTTTCGAATTCAGACATTCAATTAAGAACACCAGAAAGAAAACAAACAATCTTCCTAAACAATATTATCATTAATGATGTGAGTTCCTCTACCATCAAAAGGCTACTGTTTTCTATCATAACAACTAACCCTAGGCGTAATGCAATTTTTGTGGGGCTATTTTGTTGTGAATTGTGCATAATGCATCCTTAAAGAATAAAAGCATATAAATACTTATGATAAATAAGAAAAATGAAATTTCACAATTGAATAAAAATAAAATCGATAAAACGTAAAAAGCCAATAACTAAAAAAAACAAAACTAATTGCTTTCAAAAATAATTTCACAATCCCTTGTGAAGGATCCTGAAAATATTTGTATGATCTTGAGAATATTTGGTGGATATTGAGAATCTTTAGAATATTTTTAAACACACTCTTGGTCGGCACCTTAATCTCCGTTATAGTTTCAATGAACAAAACCGGAAGGAAATAAAACGGAATAGGTGCGACCAAAATTTTAAACCCTCGTTAGTGATTTAAACGGTGGAATTTGAGTTCACAAAAGGGAGTTCTATCGCTTTGCATGCTAGGCTTCTTTGAATCGTTACGAGCTTCGATTTCATATATTATAATACTCCTTTCGACACCCGAGTCAAAAGTTATGGTTGTTTAAAGTTACAACTCCGATTTATAATTTTTCTTTTTAAAGTATGAACAGCAGAACCCTTCTTCTCTTTCCAACTCCTTTTTTTATGAAGAACAAAGATTTATTGAACAAGAAATTACAAATGAAGAAGAAGATACTATTATTTCAAAGAGAACTAGGAAACGAACTCCAAAGAAGAAAATAACATCAACAATTCCAAAAAACCTCAACATTATGATGCCACCAAGGATGATCACTTCCTTTGTTTATTCGAATTCAGACATTCAATTAAGAACACCAGAAAGAAAACAAACAATCTTCCTAAAAAATATTATCATTAATGATATGAGTTCTTCTGCCATCAGAAGGTTGCTGTTTTCTATCATAAGCAACAAAACCCTAGACGTAATGCAACTTTTGTGGGGCTATTTTATTGGGAATTGTGCATAATGCATCCTTAAAGAATAAAAGCATATAAATACTCATGATAAATAAGAAAAATGAAATTTCACAATTGAATAAAAATAAAATCTCTAAACGTAAAAAGCCAACAACAATAAAAAAAAAACTAATTGCTTTCAAAAATAATTTCACAATCCCTTGTGAAGGAACCTGAAACTATTTGTATGATCTTGAGAATATTTGGTGGATATTGAGAATCTTTAGAATATTTTTAAACACACTCTTGGTCGGCACCTTAATCTTCGTTATAGTTTCAATGAACAAAACCAGAAGGAAATAAAACGGAATAGGTGCGACCAAAATTTTAAACCCTCGTTAGTGATTTAAACGGTGGAATTTGAGTTCACAAAAAGGGAGTTCTATCGCTTTGCATGCTAGGCTTCTTTGAATCGTTCCGAGCTTCGATTTCATATATTATAATACTCCTTTCGACACCCGAGTCAAAAGTTTTGGTTGTTTAAAGTTACAACTCCGATTTATAATTTTTCTTTTTAAAGTATGAATAGCAGAACCCTTCTTCTCTTTCCAACTCCTTTTTTTATGAAGAACAAAGATTTATTGAACAAGAAATTACAAATGAAGAAGAAGATACAATTATTTCAAAGAGAACCACGAAACGAACTCCAAAGATGACAATAACATCAAGAAGTCCATAAAACCTAAACATTAAGATGCCACCAAGGATGATCACTTCCTTTGTTTATTCGAATTCAGACATTCAATTAAGAACACCATAAAGAAAACAAACAATCTTCCTAAAAAAGATTATCATTAATGATCTGAGTTTTTCCGCCATCAGAAGACTGCTGTTTTCTATCATAAGGAACAAAACCCTAGAAGTAATGCAACTTTTGTGGGGCTATTTTGTTGTGAATTGTGGATAATGTATCCTTAAAGATTAAAAGCATATAAATACTTATGATAAATAAGACAAATGAAATTTCACAATTAACTAAAAATGAAATGGCTAAACGTAAAAAGCCAATAACTAAAAAAAGAAAACTAATTGCTATCAAAAATAATTTCACAATCCCTTGTGAAGAATCCTGAGAATATTTGTATGATCTTGAGAATATTTGGTGGATATTGAGAATCTTTAGAATATTTTTAAACACACTCTTGGTCGGCACCTTAATCTCCATTATTGTTCCAATGAACAAAACCGGAAAGAAATAAAATGGAATAGGTGCCAAAAAATATTTTAAACCCTCGGCAGGTGATTTAAATGGTGGAATTAGAGTTCGCAAAAGGGGGTTCTATTGCAAGGCATGCTACGATTCTAGGAATCGTTACGAGCTTCGATTTCATATATTATAATACTCCTTTAGATACTCGAGTCAAAAGTTATGGTTGTTTAAAGTTAGAACTCTCATTTACCATTTTTCTTTTTAAAGTGTGAACAACAGAACCCTTCTTCTCTTTCCAACTCCCTTTTTTTATGAAGAACAAAGATGTATTGAACATGAAATTACAAATATAGAACAAGATACAATTATTTCAAAGAGAACTATGAAACGAACTCCAAAGATAAAAATAACATCAATAATTCCATAAATCCTCAACATTAAGATGCCACCAAGGATGATTACTTCCTTTGATTATTTGAATTCATACAATCAATTAAGAATGCCAAAAAGAAAATAAACAATCTTCCTAAACAATATTATCATTAATGATATGAGTTCTTCTGCCATCAGAAGGCTGCTGTTTTCTATCATAAGCAACAAAACCCTATACGTAATACAACTTTTGTGGGGCTATTTTGTTGTGAATTCTGCATAATGGATCCTTAAAGAAAAAAAGCATATAAATACTTATGATAAATAAGAAAAATGAAATTTCACAATTAACTAAAAATAAAATCGCTAAACGTAAAAAGCCCATAACTAAAAAAAGGAAACTAATTGCTTTCAAAAATAATTTCACAATCCCTTGTGAAGGATCCTGAGAATATTTGTATGATCTTGAGAATATTTGGTGGATATTGAGAATCTTTAGAATATTTTTAAACACACTCTTGGTCGGCACCATAATCTCCGTTATAGTTACAATGAACAAAACGGAAGGAAGTAAAATGGAACAGGTGCGACCAAAATTTTAAACGCTCTTTAGTCATTTAAACGGTGGAATATGCGTTCGCAAAAGGGCGTTATATCGCAAGGTATGCTAGGATTCTAGGAATCGTTACCAGCTTCGATTTCATATATTCTAATAATCCTTTCGATACTCGAGTCAAAAGTTATGTTTGTTTAAAGTTATAAATCGTATTTATCATTTTTTTTAAAGTGTGAACATAATAACCCGTCTTCTCTTTCCAACTCCTTTTTTTTATGAAGAAGAAATATTTATTGAACATGAAATTACAAATGAAGAAGAAGATACAATTATTTCAAAGAGCATTATGAAACAAACTCCAAAGATGAAAATAACATCAGTAAGTCCACAAAACCTCAACATTAAGATGCCACCAAGGATGATCACTTCCTTTGATTATTTGAATTCAGACATTCAATTAAGAACACCAGAAAGAAAACAAACAATCTTCCTAAAAAATGTTATCATTAATTATATGAGTTCTTCTGCCATCAAAAGGCTACTGTTTTCTATCATAAGCAACTAACCCTAGACGTAATGCAACTTTTCGGGGGCTATTTTGTTGTGAATTGTGCATAATGTATCCTTAAATATTAAAATCATATAAGTACTTATGATAAATAAGACAAATGAAATTTCATAATTAACTAAAAATAAAACGCTAAACGTAAAAAGCCAATAACTAAAAAAATAAAACTAATTGCTTTCAAAAACAATTTCACAATCCTTGTGAAGCATCCTGAGAATATTTGTATGATCTTGAGAATATTTGGTAGATATTGAGAATCTTTAGAATATTTTTAAACACACTCTTGGTCGGCACCATAATCTCCGTTATAGTTGCAATGAACAAAACCAGAAGGAAATAAAACGGAGTAGGTGCGACAAAAATTTTAAACCCTCGATAGGTGATTTATACGGTGGAATTTGAGGGTGAAAAAGGGGGTCCTTTCGCAAGGCATGCTAGCATTATAGGAATCGTTACGAGCTTCGATTTCATATATTATAATACTCCTTTCGATACCCGAGTCAAAAGTTATGGTTGTTTAAATTTAGAACTCTGATTTATCATTTTTCTTTTTAAAGTGTGAACAGCAGAACCCTACTTCTCTTTCCAACTCCTTTTTTTATGAAGAACAAAGATTTGTTGAACATGAAATTACAAATGAAGAAGAAGATACAATTATTTCAAAGAGAACTACGAAACGAACTCCAAAGATGACAATAACATCAACAAGTCCATAAAACCTCAACATTAAGATGCCACCAAGGATGATCACTTCCTTTGTTTATTCGAATTCAGACATTCAATTAAGAACACCAGAAAGAAAAGAAACAATCTTCCTAAAAAATAATATCATTAATGATATGAGTTCTTCCGCCATCAGAAGGCTGCTGTTTTCTATCATAAGCAACAAAACCCTTGACGTAATGCAACTTTTGTGAGGCTATTTTGTTGTGAATTGTGCATAATGCATCCTTAAAGATTAAAAGCATATAAATACTTATGATAAATAAGACAAATGAAATTTCACAATTAACTAAAAATAAAATCGCTAAACGTAAAAAGCCAATAACTAAAAAAACAAAACTAATTGCTTTCAAAAATAATTTCACAATCCCTTGTGAAGGATCCTGAGAATATTTGTATGATCTTGAGAATATTTGGTGGATATTGAGAATCTTTAGAATATTTTTAAACACACTCTTGGTCGGCACCATAATCTCCGTTATAGTTGCAATGAACAAAACCGGAAGGAAATAAAACGGAATAGGTGCGACCAAAATTTTAAACCCTCGGTAGGTGATTTATACGGTGGAATTTGAGGGTGAAAAAGGGGGTTCTTTCGCAAGGAATTCTAGCATTCTAGGATTCGTTACGAGCTTCGATTTCATATATTATAATACTCCTTTCGATACCCGAGCCAAAAGTTATGGGTGTTTAAAGTTACAACTCCGATTTATCATTTTTCTTTTTAAAGTGTGAACAGCAGAACCCTTCTTCTCTTTCCAACTCCTTTTTTTTATGAAGAACAAAGATTTATTGAACATGAAATTACAAATGAAGAAGAAGATACAATTATTTCAAAGAGAACTACGAAACGAACTCCAAAGATGACAATAACATCAACAAGTCCATAAAACCTCAACATTAAGATGCCACCAAGGATGATCACTTCCTTTGTTTATTCGAATTCAGACATTCAATTAAGAACACCATAAAGAAAACAAACAATCTTCCTAAAAAATAATATCATTAATGATATGAGTTCTTCCGCCATCAGAAGGCTGCTGTTTTCTATAATAAGCAACAAAACCCTAGACGTAATGCAACTTTTGTGAGGCTATTTTGTTGTGAATTGTGCATAATGCATCCTTAAATATTAAAAGCATATAAATACTTATGATAAATAAGACAAATGAAATTTCACAATTAACTAAAAATAAAATCGCTAAACGTAAAAAGCCAATAACTAAAAAAACAAAACTAATTGCTTTCAAAAATAATTTCACAATCCCTTGTGAAGAATCCTGAGAATATTTGTATGATCTTGAGAATATTTGGTGGATATTGAGAATCTTTAGAATATTTTTAAACACACTCTTGGTCGGCACCATAATCTCCGTTATAGTTGCAATGAACCAAACCGGAAGGAAATAAAACGGAATAGGTGCAACCAAAATTTTAAACCCTGGAGGTGTGATTTAAATGGTGTAATTTGAGTACACAAAAGGGGAATCTATCGCAAGGCATTCTAGGATTCTAGTAATCGTTACGAGCTTCGATTTCATATATTATAATACTCCTTTCGATACCCGAGCCAAAAGTTATGGGTGTTTAAAGTTACAACTCCGATTTATCATTTTTCTTTTTAAAGTGTGAACAGCATAACCCTTCTTCTCTTTCCAACTCCTTTTTTTTATGAAGAACAAAGATTTATTGAACATGAAATTACAAATGAAGAAGAAGATACAATTATTTCAAAGAGAACTACGAAACGAACTCCAAAGATGACAATAACATCAACAAGTCCATAAAACCTCAACATTAAGATGCCACCAAGGATGATCACTTCCTTTGTTTATTCGAATTCAGACATTCAATTAAGAACACCAGAAAGAAAGGAAACAATCTTCCTAAAAAATAATATCATTAATGATATGAGTTCTTCCGCCATCAGAATGCTGCTATTTTCTATAATAAGCAATAAAACCCTAGACGTAATGCAACTTTTGTGAGCCTATTTTGTTGTGATATGTGCATAATGCATCCTTAAATATTAAAAGCACATAAATACTTATGATAAATAAGACAAATGAAATTTCACAATTAACTAAAAATAAAATCGCTAAACGTAAAAAGCCAATAACTAAAAAAAGCAAAACATATTGCTTTCAAAAATAATTTCACAATCCATTGTGAAGGATCCTCAGAATATTTGTATGATCTTGAGAATATTTGGTGGATATTAAGAATCTTTAGAATATTTTTAAACACACTCTTGGTCGGCACCATAATCTCCGTTATAGTTGCAATGAACAAAACCGGAAGGAAATAAAACGGAATAGGTGCGACCAAATTTTTAAACCCTCGGTACGTGATTTAAACGGTGGAATTTGAGTTCACAAAAAGGAGTTCTATCGCAAGGAAATCTCAGATTCTAGGAATCGTTACCAGCTTCGATTTCATATATTATAATACTCATTTCGATACCCGAGTCAAAAGTTATGGTTGTATAAAGTTACAACGCCGATTTATCATTTTTCTTTTTAAGGTGTGAACAGTACAACCCTTCTTCTCTTTCCAACTCCTTTTTGTTATGGAGAACAAAGATTTATTGAACATGAAATTACAAATGAAGAAGAAGATAAAATTATTTCAAAGAGAACAACGAAACGAACTCCAAAGATAACAATAACATCAACAAGTCCAAAAAACCTCAACATTAAGATGCCACCAAGGATGACCACTTCCTTTGTTTATTCGAATTCAGACATTCAATTAAGAATACCAGAAAGAAAAGAAACAATCTTCCTAAAAAAAATATCATTAATGATATGAGTTCTTCCGCCATCAGAAGGCTGTTGTTTTCTATAATAAGCAAGAAAACCCTAGACGTAATGCAACTTTTGTGAGGCTACTTTGTTGTGAATTGTGCATAATACATTCTTAAATATTAAAAGCATATAAATACCTATGATAAATAAGACAAATTAATTTCACAATTAACTAAAAATAAAATCGCTAAACGTAAAAAGCCAATAACTAAAAAAAACAAAACTAATTGCTTTCAAAAATAATTTCACAATCCCTTGTGAAGGATCCTCAGAATATTTGTATGCTTTTGAGAAAATTTGGTGGATATTGAGAATCTTTAGAATATTTTTAAACACACTCTTGGTCGGCACCATAATCTCCGTTATAGTTGCAATGAACAAAACCGAAAGGAAATAAAACGGAATAGGTGCGACCAAAATTTTAAACCCTCGTCAGGTGATTTAAATGGTGGAATTTGAATTCGCAAAAGGGGGTTCTATTTCAAGGCATGCTAGGATTCTTGGAATCGTTACGAGCTTCGATTTCATATATTATAATACTCCTTTCGATACCCGAGCCAAAAGTTATGGGTGTTTAAAGTTACAACTCCGATTTATCATTTTTCTTTTTAAAGTGTGAACAACAGAACCCTTCTTCTCTTTCCAACTCCTTTTTTTTATGAAGAACAAAGATTTATTGAACATGAAATTACAAATGAAGAAGAAGATACAATTATTTCAGAGAGAACTACGAAACGAACTCCAAAGATGACAATAACATCAACAAGTCCATAAAACCTCAACATTAAGATGCCACCAAGGATGATCACTTCCTTTGTTTATTCGAATTCAGACATTCAATTAAGAACACCAGAAAGAAAAGAAACAATCTTCCTAAAAAACAATATCATTAATGATATGGGTGCTTCCACCATCAGAAGGCTGCTGTTTTCTATAATAAGCAACAAAATCTAGACGTGATGCAACTTTTGTGAGGCTAATTTGTTGTGAATTGTGCATAATGCATCCTTAAATATTAAAAGCATATAAATACTTATGATAAATAAGACAAATGAAATTTCACAATTAACTAAAAATAAAATCGCTAAACGTAAAAAGCCAATAACTAAAAAAACAAAACTAATTGCTTTCAAAAATAATTTCACAATCCCTTGTGAAGAATCCTGAGAATATTTGTATGATCTTAAGAATATTTGGTGGATATTGAGAATCTTTAGAATATTTTTAAACACACTCTTGGTCGGCACCATAATCTCCGTTATAGTTGCAATGAACAAAACCAGAAGGAAATAAAACGGAATAGGTGCGACCAAAATTTTAAAAGCCTCGTCAGGTGATTTAAATGGTGGGATTTGAATTCGCAAAAGGGGGTTCTAGCGCAAGGAGTTCTAGCATTCTAGGAATCGTTACGAGCTTCGATTTCATATATTATAATACTCCTTTCGATACCCGAGCCAAAAGTTATGGGTGTTTAAAGTTACAACTCCGATTTATCATTTTTCTTTTTAAAGTGTGAACAGCAGAACCCTTCTTCTCTTTCCAACTCCTTTTTTTTATGAAGAACAAAGATTTATTGAACATGAAATTACAAATGAAGAAGAAGATACAATTATTTCAAAGAGAACTACGAAACGAACTCCAAAGATGACAATAACATCAACAAGTCCATAAAACCTCAACATTAAGATGCCACCAAGGATGATCACTTCCTTTGTTTATTCGAATTCAGACATTCAATTAAGAACACCAGAAAGAAAAGAAACAATCTTCCTAAAAAATAATATCATTAATGATATGAGTTCTTCCGCCATCAGAAGGCTGCTGTTTTCTATAATAAGCAACAAAACCCTAGACGTAATGCAACTTTTGTGAGGCTATTTTGTTGTGAATTGTGCATAATGCATCCTTAAATATTAAAAGCATATAAATACTTATGATAAATAAGACAAATGAAATTTCACAATTAACTAAAAATAAAATCGCTAAACGTAAAAAGCCAATAACTAAAAAAACAAAACTAATTGCTTTCAAAAATAATTTCACAATCCCTTGTGAAGAATCCTGAGAATATTTGTATGATCTTGAGAATATTTGGTGGATATTGAGAATCTTTATAATATTATTAAACACACTCTTGGTCGGCACCATAATCTCCGTTATAGTTGCAATGAACAAAACCAGAAGGAAATAAAACGGTATAGGTGCGACCAAAATTTTAAACCCTCGGTAGGTGATTTAAACGGTGGAATTTGAGGTTGGAAAAGGGGGTTCTATCGCAAGGTATTCTAGCATTCTAGGAATCGTTACGAGCTTCGATTTCATATATTATAATACTCCTATCGATACCCGAGCCAAAAGTTATGTGTGTTTAAAGTTATAACTCCTATTTATCATTTTTCTTTTTAAAGTGTGAACAGTATAACCCTTCTTCTCTTTCCAACTTCTTTTTTTATGAAGAACAAAGATTTATTGAACATGAAATTACAAATGAAGAAGAAGGTACAATTATTTCAAAGAGAACTACGAAACGAACTCCAAAGATGACAATAACATCAACAAGTCCATAAAACCTCAACATTAAGATGCCACCAAGCATGATACTTCCTTTGTTTATTTGAATTCAGACATTCAATTAAGAACACCAGAAAGAAAGGAAACAATCTTCCTAACAAATAATATCATTAATGATATGAGTTCTTCCGCCATGAGAAGGCTTTTGTTTCCTATAATAAGCAACAAAACCCTAGACGTAATGCAACTTTTGTGAGGCTATTTTGTTGTTAATTGTGCATAATGCATTCTTAAAGATTAAAAGCAAATAAATACTTATGACAAATAAGAGAAATGAAATTTCAAAATTAACTAAAAACAAAATCGCTAAACGTAAAAAGCCAATAACTAAAAAAAACAAAACTAATTGCTTTCAAAAATAATTTCACAATCCCTTGTGAAGAATCCTGAGAATATTTGTATGATCTTGAGAATATTTGGTGGATATTGAGAATCTTTATAATATTATTAAACACACTCTTGGTCGGCACCATAATCTCCGTTATAGTTGCAATGAACAAAACCAGAAGGAAATAAAACGGTATAGGTGCGACCAAAATTTTAAACCCTCGGTAGGTGATTTAAACGGTGGAATTTGAGGTTGGAAAAGGGGGTTCTATCGCAAGGTATTCTAGCATTCTAGGAATCGTTACGAGCTTCGATTTCATATATTATAATACTCCTATCGATACCCGAGCCAAAAGTTATGTGTGTTTAAAGTTATAACTCCTATTTATCATTTTTCTTTTTAAAGTGTGAACAGTATAACCCTTCTTCTCTTTCCAACTTCTTTTTTTATGAAGAACAAAGATTTATTGAACATGAAATTACAAATGAAGAAGAAGGTACAATTATTTCAAAGAGAACTACGAAACGAACTCCAAAGATGACAATAACATCAACAAGTCCATAAAACCTCAACATTAAGATGCCACCAAGCATGATACTTCCTTTGTTTATTTGAATTCAGACATTCAATTAAGAACACCAGAAAGAAAGGAAACAATCTTCCTAAAAAATAATATCATTAATGATATGAGTTCTTCCGCCATGAGAAGGCTTTTGTTTCCTATAATAAGCAACAAAACCCTAGACGTAATGCAACTTTTGTGAGGCTATTTTGTTGTTAATTGTGCATAATGCATTCTTAAAGATTAAAAGCAAATAAATACTTATGACAAATAAGAGAAATGAAATTTCAAAATTAACTAAAAACAAAATCGCTAAACGTAAAAAGCCAATAACTAAAAAAAACAAAACTAATTGCTTTCAAAAATAATTTCACAATCCCTTGTGAAGAATCCTGAGAATATTTGTATGATCTTGAGAATATTTGGTGGATATTGAGAATCTTTATAATATTATTAAACACACTCTTGGTCGGCACCATAATCTCCGTTATAGTTGCAATGAACAAAACCAGAAGGAAATAAAACGGTATAGGTGCGACCAAAATTTTAAACCCTCGGTAGGTGATTTAAACGGTGGAATTTGAGGTTGGAAAAATGGGTTCTATCGCAAGGTATTCTAGCATTCTAGGAATCGTTACAAGCTTCGATTTCATATATTATGATACTCCTTTCGATACCCGAGCCAAAAGTTATTGGTATTTAAAGTTACAACTCCGATTTATCATTTTTCTTTTTAAAGTGTGAACAACAGAACCCTTCTTCTCTTTCCAACTCCTTTTTTTTATGAAGAACAAAGATTTATTGAACATGAAATTACAAATGAAGAAGAAGATACAATTATTTCAAAGAGAACTACGAAACGAACTCCAAAGATGACAATAACATCAACAAGTCCATAAAACCTCAACATTAAGATGCCACCAAGGATGATCACTTCCTTTGTTTATTCGAATTCAGACATTCAATTAAGAACACCAGAAAGAAAAGAAACAATCTTCCTAAAAAATAATATCATTAATGATATGAGTTCTTCCGCCATCAGAAGGCTGCTGTTTTCTATAATAAGCAACAAAACCCTAGACGTAATGCAACTTTTGTGAGGCTATTTTGTTGTGAATTGTGCATAATGCATCCTTAAAGATTAAAAGCAAATAAATACTTATGACAAATAAGAGAAATGAAATTTCAAAATTAACTAAAAACAAAATCGCTAAACGTAAAAAGCCAATAACTAAAAAAAAAAAACTAATTGCTTTCAAAAATAATTTCACAATCCCTTGTGAAGAATCTTGAGAATATTCGGTGGATATTGAGAATCTTTATAATATTATTAAACACACTCTTGGTCGGCACCATAATCTCCGTTATAGTTGCAATGAACAAAACCAGAAGGAAATAAAACGGTATAGGTGCGACCAAAATTTTAAACCCTCGGTAGGTGATTTAAACGGTGGAATTTGAGGTTGGAAAAGGGGGTTCTATCGCAAGGTATTCTAGCATTCTAGGAATCGTTACGAGCTTCGATTTCATATATTATGATACTCCTTTCGATACCCGAGCCAAAAGTTATTGGTATTTAAAGTTACAACTCCGATTTATCATTTTTCTTTTTAAAGTGTGAACAACAGAACCCTTCTTCTCTTTCCAACTCCTTTTTTTTATGAAGAACAAAGATTTATTGAACATGAAATTACAAATGAAGAAGAAGATACAATTATTTCAAAGAGAACTACCAAACGAACTCCAAAGATGACAATAACATCAACAAGTCCATAAAACCTCAACATTAAGATGCCACCAAGCATGATACTTCCTTTGTTTATTTGAATTCAGACATTCAATTAAGAACACCAGAAAGAAAGGAAACAATCTTCCTAAAAAATAATATCATTAATGATATGAGTTCTTCCGCCATGAGAAGGCTTTTGTTTCCTATAATAAGCAACAAAACCCTAGACGTAATGCAA
Source organism: Hippophae gyantsensis (assembly GCA_030763125.1). Lineage (NCBI taxonomy): Eukaryota > Viridiplantae > Streptophyta > Magnoliopsida > Rosales > Elaeagnaceae > Hippophae > Hippophae gyantsensis. Next base: position 31,365,381 of record CM061032.1, read on the forward strand.
CTTTTGTGAGGCTATTTTGTTGTTAATTGTGCATAATGCATTCTTAAAGATTAAAAGCAAATAAATACTTATGACAAATAAGAGAAATGAAATTTCAAAATTAACTAAAAACAAAATCGCTAAACGTAAAAAGCCAATAACTAAAAAAAACAAAACTAATTGCTTTCAAAAATAATTTCCCAATCCCTTGTGAAGAATCCTAGTAATATTTGTATGATCTTGAGAATATTTGGTGGATATTGAGAATCTTTATAATATTATTAAACACACTCTTGGTCGGCACCATAATCTCCGTTATAGTTGCAATGAACAAAACCAGAAGGAAATAAAACGGAATAGGTGCGACCAAAATTTTAAACCCTCGGTAGGTGATTTAAACGGTGGAATTTGAGGTTGAAAAAGGGGGTTCTATCGCAAGGTATTCTAGCATTCTAGGAATCGTTACGAGCTTCGATTTCATATATTATAATACTCCTTTCGATACCCGAGCCAAAAGTTATTGGTGTTTAAAGTTACAACTCCGATTTATCATTTTTCTTTTTAAAGTGTGAACAGCAGAACCCTTCTTCTCTTTCCAACTCCTTTTTTTTATGAAGAACAAAGATTTATTGAACATGAAATTACAAATGAAGAAGAAGATACAATTATTTCAAAGAGAACTACGAAACGAACTCCAAAGATGACAATAACATCAACAAGTCCATAAAACCTCAACATTAAGATGCCACCAAGCATGATACTTCCTTTGTTTATTTGAATTCAGACATTCAATTAAGAACACCAGAAAGAAAGGAAACAATCTTCCTAAAAAATAATATCATTAATGATATGAGTTCTTCTGCCATGAAAAGGCTGCTGTTTCCTATAATAAGCAACAAAACCCTAGACGTAATGCAACTTTTGTGAGGCTATTTAGTTATTAATTGTGCATAATGCATTCTTAAAGATTAAAAGCAAATCAATACTTATGACAAATAAGAGAAATGAAATTTTAAAATTAACTAAAAACAAAATCGCTAAACGTAAAAAGCAAATAACTAAAAAAAACAAAACTAATTGCTTTCAAAAATAATTTCACAATCCCTTGTGAAGAATCCTGAGAATATTTGTACGATCTTGAGAATATTTGGTGGATATTGAGAATCTTTATAATATTATTAAACACACTCTTGGTCGGCACCATAATCTCCGTTATAGTTGCAATGAACAAAACCAGAAGGAAATAAAACGGTATAGGTGCGACCAAAATTTTAAACCCTCGGTAGGTGATTTAAACGGTGGAATTTGAGGTTGGAAAAGGGGGTTCTATCGCAAGGTATTCTAGCATTCTAGGAATCGTTACGAGCTTCGATTTCATATATTATTATACTCCTTTCGATACCGGAGCCAAAATTTATTGGTGGTTAAATTTACAACTCCGATTTATCATTTTTCTTTTAAAGTGTGAACAACAGAACCCTTCTTCTCTTTCCAACTCCTTTTTTTTATGAAGAACAAAGATTTATTGAACATGAAATTACAAATGATGAAGAAGATACAATTATTTCAAAGAGAACTACGAAACGAACTCCAAAGATGACAATAACATCAACAAGTCCATAAAACCTCAACATTAAGATGCCACCAAGCATGATACTTCCTTTGTTTATTTGAATTCAGACATTCAATTAAGAACACCAGAAAGAAAGGAAACAATCTTCCTAATATCATTAATGATATGAGTTCTTCCGCCATGAGAACGCTTTTGTTTCCTATAATAAGCAACAAAACCCTAGACGTAATGCAACTTTTGTGAGGCCATTTTGTTGTTAATTGTGCATAATGCATTCTTAAAGATTAAAAGAAAATAAATACTTATGACAAATAAGAGAAATGAAATTTCAAAATTAACTAAAAACAAAATCGCTAAACGTAAAAAGCCAATAACTAAAAAAAACAAAACTAATTGGTTTCAAAAATAATTTCACAATCCCTTGTGAAGAATCCTGAGAATATTTGTATGATCTTGAGAATATTTGTATGATATTGAGAATCTTTATAATATTATTAAACACACTCTTGGTCGGCACCATAATCTCCGTTATAGTTGCAATGAACAAAACCAAAAGGAAATAAAACGGTATAGGTGCGACCAAAATTTTAAACCCTCGGTAGGTGATTTAAACGGTGGAATTTGAGGTTGGAAAAGGGGGTTCTATCGCAAGGTATTCTAGCATTCTAGGAATCGTTACGAGCTTCGATTTCATATATTATTATACTCCTTTCGATACCGGAGCCAAAATTTATTGGTGTTTAAAGTTACAACTCCGATTTATCATTTTTCTTTTTAAAGTGTTACGAAGAAAACCCATCTTCTCTTTCCAACTCCTTTTTTTTATGAAGAACAAAGATTTATTGAACATGAAATTACAAATGAAGAAGAAGATACAATTATTTCAAAGAGAACTACGAAACGAACTCCAAAGATGACAATAACATCAACAAGTCCATAAAACCTCAACATTAAGATGCCACCAAGCATGATACTTCCTTTGTTTATTTGAATTCAGACATTCAATTAAGAACACCAGAAAGAAAGGAAACAATCTTCCTAAAAAATAATATCATTAATGATATGAGTTCTTCCGCCATGAGAAGGCTTTTGTTTCCTATAATAAGCAACAAAACCCTAGACGTAATGCAACTTTTGTGAGGCTATTTTGTTGTTAATTGTGCATAATGCATTCTTAAAGATTAAAAGCAAATAAATACTTATGACAAATAAGAGAAATGAAATTTCAAAATTAACTAAAAACAAAATCGCTAAACGTAAAAAGCCAATAACTAAAAAAACAAAACTAATTGCTTTCAAAAATAATTTCACAATCCCTTGTGAAGAATCCTGAGAATATTTGTACGATCTTGAGAATATTTGGTGGATATTGAGAATCTTTATAATATTATTAAACACACTCTTGGTCGGCACCATAATCTCCGTTATAGTTGCAATGAACAAAACCAGAAGGAAATAAAACGGTATAGGTGCGACCAAAATTTTAAACCCTCGGTAGGTGATTTAAACGGTGGAATTTGAAGTTGGAAATGGGGGTTCTATCGCAAGGTATTCTAGCATTCTAGGAATCGTTACGAGCTTCGATTTCATATATTATTAAACTCCTTTCGATACCGGAGCCAAAATTTATTGGTGTTTAAATTTACAACTCCGATTTATCATTTTCTTTTAAAGTGTGAACAGTATAACCCTTCTTCTCTTTCCAACTCCTTTTTTTTATGAAGAACAAAGATTTATTGAACATGAAATTACAAATGATGAAGAAGATACAACTATTTCAAAGAGAACTACGAAACGAACTCCAAAGATGACAATAACATCAACAAGTCCATAAAACCTCAACATTAAGATGCCACCAAGCATGATACTTCCTTTGTTTATTTGAATTCAGACATTCAATTAAGAACACCAGAAAGAAAGGTAACAATCTTCCTAAAATATAATATCATTAATGATATGAGTTCTTCCGCCATGAGAAGGCTTTTGTTTCCTATAATAAGCAACAAAACCCTAGACGTAATGCAACTTTTGTGAGGCTATTTTGTTGTTAATTGTGCATAATGCATTCTTAAAGATTAAAAGCAAATAAATACTTATGACAAATAAGAGAAATTAAATTTCAAAATTAACTAAAAACAAAATCGCTAAACGTAAAAAGCCAATAACTAAAAAAAACAAAACTAATTGCTTTCAAAAATAATTTCACAATCCCTTGTGAAGAATCCTGAGAATATTTGTATGATCTTGAGAATATTTGGTGGATATTGAGAATCTTTATAATATTATTAAACACACTCTTGGTCGGCACCATAATCTCCGTTATAGTTGCAATGAACAAAACCAAAATGAAATAAAACGGTATAGCTGCCACCAAAATTTTAAGCCCTCGGTAGGTGATTTAAACGGTGGAATTTGAGGTTGGAACAAGGGGTTCTATCGCAAAGTATTCTAGTACTCTAGGACTCATTACGAGCTTCGCTTTCATCTATTATTATACTCCTTTCGATACCCCAGCCAAAATATATTGGTGTTTAAAGTTACAACTCCGATTTATCATTTTTCTTTTTAAAGTGTGAACAGTATAACCCTTCTTCTCTTTCCAACTCCTTTTTTTTATGAAGAACAAAGATTTATTAAACATGAAATTACAAATGAAGAAGAAGATACAACTATTTCAAAGAGAAGTACGAAACGAACTCCAAAGATGACAATAACATCAACAAGTCCATAAAACCTCAACATTAAGATGCCACCAAGCATGATACTTCCTTTGTTTATTTGAATTCAGACATTCAATTAAGAACACCAGAAAGAAAGGAAACAATCTTCCTAAAAAATAATATCATTAATGATATGAGTTCTTCCGCCATGAGAAGGCTTTTGTTTCCTATAATAAGCAACAAAACCCTAGACGTAATGCAACTTTTGTGAGGCTATTTTGTTGTTAATTGTGCATAATGCATTCTTAAAGATTAAAAGCAAATAAATACTTATGACAAATAAGAGAAATGAAATTTCAAAATTAACTAAAAACAAAATCGCTAAACGTAAAAAGCCAATAACCAAAAAAAACAAAACTAATTGCTTTCAAAAATAATTTCACAATCCCTTGTGAAGAATCCTAATAATATTTGTATGATCTTGAGAATATTTGGTGGATATTGAGAATCTTTATAATATTATTAAACACACTCTTGGTCGGCACCATAATCTCCGTTATAGTTGCAATGAACAAAACCAGAAGGAAATAAAACGGTATAGGTGCGACCAAAATTTTAAACCCTCGGTAGGTGATTTAAACGGTGGAATTTGAGGTTGCAAAAGGGAGTTCTATAGTAAGGTATTCTAGCATTCTAGGAATCGTTACAAGCTTCGATTTCATATATTATGATACTCCTTTCGATACCCGAGCCAAAAGTTATTGGTATTTAAAGTTACAACTCCGATTTATCATTTTTCTTTTTAAAGTGTGAACAACAGAACCCTTCTTCTCTTTCCAATTCCTTTTTTTATGAAGAACAAAGATTTATTGAACATGAAATTACAAATGAAGAAGAAGATACAATTATTTCAAAGAGAACTACGAAACGAACTCCAAAGATGACAATAACATCAACAAGTCCATAAAACCTCAACATTAAGATGCCACCAAGCATGATACTTCCTTTGTTTATTTGAATTCAGACATTCAATTAAGAACACCAGAAAGAAAGGAAACAATCTTCCTAAAAAATAATATCATTAATGATATGAGTTCTTCCGCCATGAGAAGGCTTTTGTTTCCTATAATAAGCAACAAAACCCTAGACGTAATGCAACTTTTGTGAGGCTATTTTGTTGTTAATTGTGCATAATGCATTCTTAAAGATTAAAAGCAAATCAATACTTATGACAAATAAGAGAAATGAAATTTTAAAATTAACTAAAAACAAAATCGCTAAACGTAAAAAGCAAATAACTAAAAAAACAAAACTAATTGCTTTCAAAAATAATTTCACAATCCCTTGTGAAGAATCCTGAGAATATTTGTATGATCTTGAGAATATTTGGTGGATATTGAGAATCTTTATAATATTATTAAACACACTCTTGGTCGGCACCATAATCTCCGTTATAGTTGCAATGAACAAAACCAGAAGGAAATAAAACGGTATAGGTGCGACCAAAATTTTAAACCCTCGGTAGGTGATTTAAACGGTGGAATTTGAGGTTGGAAAAGGGGGTTCTATCGCAAGGTATTCTAGCATTCTAGGAATCGTTACGAGCTTCGATTTCATATATTATTATACTCCTTTCGATACCGGAGCCAAAATTTATTGGTGTTTAAAGTTACAACTCCGATTTATCATTTTTCTTTTTAAAGTGTGAACAACAGAACCCTTCTTCTCTTTCCAACTCCTTTTTTTTATGAAGAACAAAGATTTATTGAACATGAAATTACAAATGAAGAAGAAGATACAATTATTTCAAAGAGAACTACCAAACGAACTCCAAAGATGACAATAACATCAACAAGTCCATAAAACCTCAACATTAAGATGCCACCAAGCATGATACTTCCTTTGTTTATTTGAATTCAGACATTCAATTAAGAACACCAGAAAGAAAGGAAACAATCTTCCTAAAAAATAATATCATTAATGATATGAGTTCTTCCGCCATGAGAAGGCTTTTGTTTCCTATAATAAGCAACAAAACCCTAGACGTAATGCAACTTTTGTGAGGCTATTTTGTTGTTAATTGTGCATAATGCATTCTTAAAGATTAAAAGCAAATAAATACTTATGACAAATAAGAGAAATGAAATTTCAAAATTAACTAAAAACAAAATCGCTAAACGTAAAAAGCCAATAACCAAAAAAAAAAAAAACTAATTGCTTTCAAAAATAATTTCACAATCCCTTGTGAAGAATCCTGAGAATATTTGTATGATCTTGAGAATATTTGGTGGATATTGAGAATCTTTATAATATTATTAAACACACTCTTGGTCGGCACCATAATCTCCGTTATAGTTGCAATGAACAAAACCAGAAGGAAATAAAACGGTATAGGTGCGACCAAAATTTTAAACCCTCGGTAGGTGATTTAAACGGTGGAATTTGAGGTTGGAAAAGGGGGTTCTATTGCAATGTATTCTAGCATTCTAGGAATCGTTACGAGCTTCGATTTCATATATTATTATACTCCTTTCGATACCGGAGCCAAAATTTATTGGTGTTTAAAGTTACAACTCCGATTTATCATTTTTCTTTTTAAAGTGTGAACAACACAACCCATTCTTCTCTTTCCAACTTCTTTTTTTATGAAGAACAAAGATTTATTGAACATGAAATTACAAATGAAGAAGAAGGTACAATTATTTCAAAGAGAACTACGAAACGAACTCCAAAGATGACAATAACATCAACAAGTCCATAAAACCTCAACATTAAGATGCCACCAAGCATGATACTTCCTTTGTTTATTTGAATTCAGACATTCAATTAAGAACACCAGAAAGAAAGGAAACAATCTTCCTAAAAAATAATATCATTAATGATATGAGTTCTTCCGCCATGAGAAGGCTTTTGTTTCCTATAATAAGCAACAAAACCCTAGACGTAATGCAACTTTTGTGAGGCTATTTTGTTGTTAATTGTGCATAATGCATTCTTAAAGATTAAAAGCAAATAAATACTTATGACAAATAAGAGAAATGAAATTTCAAAATTAACTAAAAACAAAATCGCTAAACGTAAAAAGCCAATAACTAAAAAAAACAAAACTAATTGCTTTCAAAAATAATTTCACAATCCCTTGTGAAGAATCCTGAGAATATTTGTATGATCTTGAGAATATTTGGTGGATATTGAGAATCTTTATAATATTATTAAACACACTCTTGGTCGGCACCATAATCTCCGTTATAGTTGCAATGAACAAAACCAGAAGGAAATAAAACGGTATAGGTGCGACCAAAATTTTAAACCCTCGGTAGGTGATTTAAACGGTGGAATTTGAGGTTGGAAAAGGGGGTTCTATCGCAAGGTATTCTAGAATTCTAGGAATCGTTACGAGCTTCGATTTCATATATTATTAAACTCCTTTCGATACCGGAGCCAAAATTTATTGGTGGTTAAATTTACAACTCCGATTTATCATTTTTCTTTTAAAGTGTGAACAACAGAACCCTTCTTCTCTTTCCAACTCCTTTTTTTTATGAAGAACAAAGATTTATTGAACATGAAATTACAAATGATGAAGAAGATACAATTATTTCAAAGAGAACTACGAAACGAACTCCAAAGATGACAATAACATCAACAAGTCCATAAAACCTCAACATTAAGATGCCACCAAGCATGATACTTCCTTTGTTTATTTGAATTCAGACATTCAATTAAGAACACCAGAAAGAAAGGAAACAATCTTCCTAAAAAATAATATCATTAATGATATGAGTTCTTCCGCCATGAGAAGGCTTTTGTTTCCTATAATAAGCAACAAAACCCTAGACGTAATGCAACTTTTGTGAGGCTATTTTGTTGTTAATTGTGCATAATGCATTCTTAAAGATTAAAAGCAAATAAATACTTATGACAAATAAGAGAAATGAAATTTCAAAATTAACTAAAAACAAAATCGCTAAACGTAAAAAGCCAATAACTAAAAAAAACAAAACTAATTGCTTTCAAAAATAATTTCACAATCCCTTGTGAAGAATCCTGAGAATATTTGTATGATCTTGAGAATATTTGGTGGATATTGAGAATCTTTATAATATTATTAAACACACTCTTGGTCGGCACCATAATCTCCGTTATAGTTGCAATGAACAAAACCAGAAGGAAATAAAACGGTATAGGTGCGACCAAAATTTTAAACCCTCGGTAGGTGATTTAAACGGTGGAATTTGAGGTTGGAAAAGGGGGTTCTATCGCAAGGTATTCTAGCATTCTAGGAATCGTTACGAGCTTCGATTTCATATATTATTATACTCCTTTCGATACCGGAGCCAAAATTTATTGGTGTTTAAAGTTACAACTCCGATTTATCATTTTTCTTTTTAAAGTGTGAACAGTATAACCCTTCTTCTCTTTCCAACTCCTTTTTTTTATGAAGAACAAAGATTTATTGAACATGAAATTACAAATGATGAAGAAGATACAATTATTTCAAAGAGAACTACGAAACGAACTCCAAAGATGACAATAACATCAACAAGTCCATAAAACCTCAACATTAAGATGCCACCAAGCATGATACTTCCTTTGTTTATTTGAATTCAGACATTCAATTAAGAACACCAGAAAGAAAGGAAACAATCTTCCTAAAAAATAATATCATTAATGATATGAGTTCTTCCGCCATGAGAAGGCTTTTGTTTCCTATAATAAGCAACAAAACCCTAGACGTAATGCAACTTTTGTGAGGCTATTTTGTTGTTAATTGTGCATAATGCATTCTTAAAGATTAAAAGCAAATAAATACTTATGACAAATAAGAGAAATGAAATTTCAAAATTAACTAAAAACAAAATCGCTAAACGTAAAAAGCCAATAACTAAAAAAAACAAAACTAATTGCTTTCAAAAATAATTTCACAATCCCTTGTGAAGAATCCCGAGAATATTTGTATGATCTGAGAATATTTGTACGATCTTGAGAATATTTGGTGGATATTGAGAATCTTTATAATATTATTAAACATACTCTTGGTCGGCACCATAATCTCCGTTATAGTTGCAATGAACAAAACCAGAAGGAAATAAAACGGTATAGGTGCGACAAAAATTTTAAATCCTCGGTAGGTGATTTAAACGGTGGAATTTGAGGTTGGGAAAGGGGGTTCTATCGCAATGTATTCTAGCATTCTAGGAATCTTTACGAGCTTCGATTTCATATATTATTATAGTCCTTTCGAGACCCGACCCAAAGTTTATTGGTGTTTAAAGTTACAACTCCGATATATCATTTTTCTTTTTAAAGTGTGAACAGGATAACCCTTCTTCTCTTTCCAACTCCTTTTTTTTATGAAGAACAAAGATTTATTGAACATGAAATTACAAATGAAGAAGAAGATACAATTATTTCAAAGAGAACTACGAAACGAACTCCAAAGATGACAATAACATCAACAAGTCCATAAAACCTCAACATTAAGATGCCACCAAGCATGATACTTCCTTTGTTTATTTGAATTCAGACATTCAATTAAGAACACCATAAAGAAAGGTAACAATCTTCCTAAAAAATAATATCATTAATGATATGAGTTCTTCCGCCATGAGAAGGCTTTTGTTTCCTATAATAAGCAACAAAACCCTAGACGTAATGCAACTTTTGTGAGGCTATTTTGTTGTTAATTGTGCATAATGCATTCTTAAAGATTAAAAGCAAATAAATACTTATGACAAATAAGAGAAATGAAATTTCAAAATTAACTAAAAACAAAATCGCTAAACGTAAAAAGCCAATAACTAAAAAAAACAAAACTAATTGCTTTCAAAAATAATTTCACAATCCCTTGTGAAGAATCCTGAGAATATTTGTATGATCTTGAGAATATTTGGTGGATATTGAGAATCTTTATAATATTATTAAACACACTCTTGGTCGGCACCATAATCTCCGTTATAGTTGCAATGAACAAAACCAGAAGGAAATAAAACGGTATAGGTGCGACCAAAATTTTAAACCCTCGGTAGGTGATTTAAACGGTGGAATTTGAGGTTGGAAAAGGGGTTCTATCGCAAGGTATTCTAGCATTCTAGGAATCGTTACGAGCTTCGATTTCATATATTATTATACTCCTTTCGATACCGGAGCCAAAATTTATTGGTGTTTAAAGTTACAACTCCGATTTATCATTTTTCTTTTTAAAGTGTGAACAGTATAACCCTTCTTCTCTTTCCAACTCCTTTTTTTTATGAAGAACAAAGATTTATTAAACATGAAATTACAAATGAAGAAGAAGATACAACTATTTCATAGAGAACTACGAAACGAACTCCAAAGATGACAATAACATCAACAAGTCCATAAAACCTCAACATTAAGATGCCACCAAGCATGATACTTCCTTTGTTTATTTGAATTCAGACATTCAATTAAGAACACCAGAAAGAAAGGAAACAATCTTCCTAAAAAATAATATCATTAATGATATGAGTTCTTCCGCCATGAGAAGGCTTTTGTTTCCTATAATAAGCAACAAAACCCTAGACGTAATGCAACTTTTGTGAGGCTATTTTGTTGTTAATTGTGCATAATGCATTCTTAAAGATTAAAAGCAAATAAATACTTATGACAAATAAGAGAAATGAAATTTCAAAATTAACTAAAAACAAAATCGCTAAACGTAAAAAGCCAATAACTAAAAAAAACAAAACTAATTGCTTTCAAAAATAATTTCACAATCCCTTGTGAAGAATCCTGAGAATATTTGTATGATCTTGAGAATATTTGGTGGATATTGAGAATCTTTATAATATTATTAAACACACTCTTGGTCGGCATCATAATCTCCGTTATAGTTGCAATGAACAAAACCAGAAGGAAATAAAACGGTATAGGTGCGACCAAAATTTTAAACCCTCGGTAGGTGATTTAAACGGTGGAATGTGAGGTTGGAAAAGGGGTTTCTATAGTAAGGTATTCCAGCATTCTAGGAATCGTTACGAGCTTCGATTTCATATATTATGATACTCCTTTCGATACCCGAGCCAAAAGTTATTTGTGTTTAAAGTTACAACTCTGATTTATCATTTTTCTTTTTAAAGTGTCAACAGTATAACCCTTCTTCTCTTTCCAACTCCTTTTTTTTATGAAGAACAAAGATTTATTGAACATGAAATTACAAATGAAGAAGAAGATACAATTATTTCAAAGAGAACTACGAAACGAACTCCAAAGATGACAATAACATCAACAAGTCCATAAAACCTCAACATTAAGATGCCACCAAGCATGATACTTCCTTTGTTTATTTGAATTCAGACATTCAATTAAGAACACCAGAAAGAAAGGAAACAATCTTCCTAAAAAATAATATCATTAATGATATGAGTTCTTCCGCCATGAGAAGGCTTTTGTTTCCTATAATAAGCAACAAAACCCTAGACGTAATGCAACTTTTGTGAGGCTATTTTGTTGTTAATTGTGCATAATGCATTCTTAAAGATTAAAAGCAAATAAATACTTATGACAAATAAGAGAAATGAAATTTCAAAATTAACTAAAAACAAAATCGCTAAACGTAAAAAGCCAATAACTAAAAAAAACAAAACTAATTGCTTTCAAAAATAATTTCACAATCCCTTGTGAAGAATCCTGAGAATATTTGTATGATCTTGAGAATATTTGGTGGATATTGAGAATCTTTATAATATTATTAAACACACTCTTGGTCGGCACCATAATCTCCGTTATAGTTGCAATGAACAAAACCAGAAGGAAATAAAACGGTATAGGTGCGACCAAAATTTTAAACCCTCGGTAGGTGATTTAAACGGTGGAATTTGAGGTTGGAAAAGGGGGTTCTATCGCAAGGTATTCTAGCATTCTAGGAATCGTTACGAGCTTCGATTTCATATATTATGATACTCCTTTCGATACCCGAGCCAAAAGTTATTGGTATTTAAAGTTACAACTCCGATTTATCATTTTTCTTTTTAAAGTGTGAACAACAGAACCCTTCTTCTCTTTCCAACTCCTTTTTTTTATGAAGAACAAAGATTTATTGAACATGAAATTACAAATGAAGAAGAAGATACAATTATTTCAAAGAGAACTACGAAACGAACTCCAAAGATGACAATAACATCAACAAGTCCATAAAACCTCAACATTAAGATGCCACCAAGCATGATACTTCCTTTGTTTATTTGAATTCAGACATTCAATTAAGAACACCAGAAAGAAAGGAAACAATCTTCCTAATATCATTAATGATATGAGTTCTTCCGCCATGAGAAGGCTTTTGTTTCCTATAATAAGCAACAAAACCCTAGACGTAATGCAACTTTTGTGAGGCTATTTTGTTGTTAATTGTGCATAATGCATTCTTAAAGATTAAAAGCAAATCAATACTTATGACAAATAAGAGAAATGAAATTTTAAAATTAACTAAAAACAAAATCGCTAAACGTAAAAAGCAAATAACTAAAAAAAACAAAACTAATTGCTTTCAAAAATAATTTCACAATCCCTTGTGAAGAATCCTGAGAATATTTGTATGATCTTGAGAATATTTGGTGGATATTGAGAATCTTTATAATATTATTAAACACACTCTTGGTCGGCACCATAATCTCCGTTATAGTTGCAATGAACAAAACCAGAAGGAAATAAAACGGTATAGGTGCGACCAAAATTTTAAACCCTCGGTAGGTGATTTAAACGGTGGAATTTGAGGTTGGAAAAGGGGGTTCTATCGCAAGGTATTCTAGCATTCTAGGAATCGTTACGAGCTTCGATTTCATATATTATTATACTCCTTTCGATACCGGAGCCAAAATTTATTGGTGGTTAAAGTTACAACTCCGATTTATCATTTTTCTTTTAAAGTGTGAACAACAGAACCCTTCTTCTCTTTCCAACTCCTTTTTTTTATGAAGAACAAAGATTTATTGAACATGAAATTACAAATGAAGAAGAAGATACAATTATTTCAAAGAGAACTACGAAACGAACTCCAAAGATGACAATAACATCAACAAGTCCATAAAACCTCAACATTAAGATGCCACCAAGCATGATACTTCCTTTGTTTATTTGAATTCAGACATTCAATTAAGAACACCAGAAAGAAAGGAAACAATCTTCCTAAAAAATAATATCATTAATGATATGAGTTCTTCCGCCATGAGAAGGCTTTTGTTTCCTATAATAAGCAACAAAACCCTAGACGTAATGCAACTTTTGTGAGGCTATTTTGTTGTTAATTGTGCATAATGCATTCTTAAAGATTAAAAGCAAATAAATACTTATGACAAATAAGAGAAATGAAATTTCAAAATTAACTAAAAACAAAATCGCTAAACGTAAAAAGCCAATAACTAAAAAAAACAAAACTAATTGCTTTCAAAAATAATTTCACAATCCCTTGTGAAGAATCCTGAGAATATTTGTATGATCTTGAGAATATTTGGTGGATATTGAGAATCTTTATAATATTATTAAACACACTCTTGGTCGGCACCATAATCTCCGTTATAGTTGCAATGAACAAAACCAGAAGGAAATAAAACGGTATAGGTGCGACCAAAATTTTAAACCCTCGGTAGGTGATTTAAACGGTGGAATTTGAGGTTGGAAAAGGGGGTTCTATCGCAAGGTATTCTAGCATTCTAGGAATCGTTACGAGCTTCGATTTCATATATTATTATACTCCTTTCGATATCGGAGCCAAAATTTATTGGTGTTTAAAGTTACAACTCCGATTTATCATTTTTCTTTTTAAAGTGTGAACAGTATAACCCTTCTTCTCTTTCCAACTCCTTTTTTTTATGAAGAACAAAGATTTATTGAACATGAAATTACAAATGATGAAGAAGATACAATTATTTCAAAGAGAACTACGAAACGAACTCCAAAGATGACAATAACATCAACAAGTCCATAAAACCTCAACATTAAGATGCCACCAAGCATGATACTTCCTTTGTTTATTTGAATTCAGACATTCAATTAAGAACACCAGAAAGAAAGGAAACAATCTTCCTAAAAAATAATATCATTAATGATATGAGTTCTTCCGCCATGAGAAGGCTTTTGTTTCCTATAATAAGCAACAAAACCCTAGACGTAATGCAACTTTTGTGAGGCTATTTTGTTGTTAATTGTGCATAATGCATTCTTAAAGATTAAAAGCAAATAAATACTTATGACAAATAAGAGAAATGAAATTTCAAAATTAACTAAAAACAAAATCGCTAAACGTAAAAAGCCAATAACTAAAAAAAACAAAACTAATTGCTTTCAAAAATAATTTCACAATCCCTTGTGAAGAATCCTGAGAATATTTGTACGATCTTGAGAATATTTGGTGGATATTGAGAATCTTTATAATATTATTAAACACACTCTTGGTCGGCACCATAATCTCCGTTATAGTTGCAATGAACAAAACCAGAAGGAAATAAAACGGTATAGGTGCGACCAAAATTTTAAACCCAGGGTAGGTGATTTAAACGGTGGAATTCGAGGTTGGAAAAGGGGTTCTATCGAGATGTATTCTAGCATTTTAGGAATCATTACGAGCTTTCATTTGATATATTATGATACTCCTTTCGATACCCGAGCCAAAAGTTATTGGTGTTTAAAGTTACAACTCCGATTTATCATTTTTCTTTTTAAAGTGTGAACAGTATAACCCTTCTTCTCTTTCCAACTCCTTTTTTTTATGAAGAACAAAGATTTATTGAACATGAAATTACAAATGAAGAAGAAGATACAATTATTTCAAAGAGAACTACGAAACGAACTCCAAAGATGACAATAACATCAACAAGTCCATAAAACCTCAACATTAAGATGCCACCAAGCATGATACTTCCTTTGTTTATTTGAATTCAGACATTCAATTAAGAACACCAGAAAGAAAGGAAACAATCTTCCTAAAAAATAATATCATTAATGATATGAGTTCTTCCGCCATGAGAAGGCTTTTGTTTCCTATAATAAGCAACAAAACCCTAGACGTAATGCAACTTTTGTGAGGCTATTTTGTTGTTAATTGTGCATAATGCATTCTTAAAGATTAAAAGCAAATAAATACTTATGACAAATAAGAGAAATGAAATTTCAAAATTAACTAAAAACAAAATCGCTAAACGTAAAAAGCCAATAACTAAAAAAACAAAACTAATTGCTTTCAAAAATAATTTCACAATACCTTCTGAAGAATCCCGAGAATATTTGTAGGATCTTGAGAATATTTGGTGGATATTGAGAATCTTTATAATATTATTAAACACACTCTTGCTCGGCACCATAATCTCTGTTATAGTTGCAATGAACAAAACCAAGGAAATAAAACGGTATAGGTGCGACCAAAATTTTAAACCCTCGGTAGGTGATTTAAACGGTGGAATTTGAGGTTGGAAAAGGGGTGTCTATCGCAAGGTATTCTAGCATTCTAGGAATCATTAGCAGCTTCGATTTTAGATATTATTATACTCCTTTCGATACCGGAGCCAAAATTTATTGGTGTTTAAAGTTACAACTCCGATTTATCATTTTTCCTTTTAAAGTGTGAACAGGATAACCCTTCTTCTCTTTCCAACTCCTTTTTTTTATGAAGAACAAAGATTTATTGAACATGAAATTACAAATGAAGAAGAAGATACAATTATTTCAAAGAGAACTACGAAACGAACTCCAAAGATGACAATAACATCAACAAGTCCATAAAACCTCAACATTAAGATGCCACCAAGCATGATACTTCCTTTGTTTATTTGAATTCAGACATTCAATTAAGAACACCAGAAAGAAAGGAAACAATCTTCCTAAAAAATAATATCATTAATGATATGAGTTCTTCCGCCATGAGAAGGCTTTTGTTTCCTATAATAAGCAACAAAACCCTAGACGTAATGCAACTTTTGTGAGGCTATTTTGTTGTTAATTGTGCATAATGCATTCTTAAAGATTAAAAGCAAATAAATACTTATGACAAATAAGAGAAATGAAATTTCAAAATTAACTAAAAACAAAATCGCTAAACGTAAAAAGCCAATAACTAAAAAAAACAAAACTAATTGGTTTCAAAAATAATTTCACAATCCCTTGTGAAGAATCCTGAGAATATTTGTATGATCTTGAGAATATTTGTATGATCTTGAGAATATTTGGTGGATATTGAGAATCTTTATAATATTATTAAACACACTCTTGGTCGGCACCATAATCTCCGTTATAGTTGCAATGAACAAAACCAGAAGGAAATAAAACGGTATAGGTGCGACCAAAATTTTAAACCCTCGGTAGGTGATTTAAACGGTGGAATTTGAGGTTGGAAAAAGGGGTTCTATTGCAAGGTATTCTAGCATTCTAGGAATCATTAAGAGCTTCGATTTCATATATTATTATACTCCTTTCGATACCGGAGCCAAAATTTATTGGTGTTTAAAGTTACAACTCCGATTTATCATTTTTCTTTTTAAAGTGTGAACAGTATAACCCTTCTTCTCTTTCCAACTCCTTTTTTTTATGAAGAACAAAGATTTATTGAACATGAAATTACAAATGAAGAAGAAGATACAATTATTTCAAAGAGAACTACGAAACGAACTCCAAAGATGACAATAACATCAACAAGTCCATAAAACCTCAACATTAAGATGCCACCAAGCATGATACTTCCTTTGTTTATTTGAATTCAGACATTCAATTAAGAACACCAGAAAGAAAGGAAACAATCTTCCTAAAAAATAATATCATTAATGATATGAGTTCTTCCGCCATGAGAAGGCTTTTGTTTCCTATAATAAGCAACAAAACCCTAGACGTAATGCAACTTTTGTGAGGCTATTTTGTTGTTAATTGTGCATAATGCATTCTTAAAGATTAAAAGCAAATAAATACTTATGACAAATAAGAGAAATGAAATTTCAAAATTAACTAAAAACAAAATCGCTAAACGTAAAAAGCCAATAACGAAAAAAAACAAAACTAATTGATTTCAAAAATAATTTCACAATCCCTTGTGAAGAATCCTGAGAATATTTGTATGATCTGGAGAATATTTGGTGGATATTGAGAATCTTTATAATATTATTAAACACACTCTTGGTCGGCACCATAATCTCCGTTATAGTTGCAATGAACAAAACCAGAAGGAAATAAAACGGTATAGGTGCGACCAAAATTTTAAACCCTCGGTAGGTGATTTAAACGGTGGAATTTGAGGTCGGAAAAGGGGGTTCTATCGCAAGGTATTCTAGCATTCTAGGAATCGTTACAAGCTTCGATTTCATATATTATGATACTCGTTTCGATACCCGAAGCAAAAGTTATTGGTATTTAAAGTTACAACTCCGATTTATCATTTTTCTTTTTAAAGTGTGACCAACAGAACCCTTCTTCTCTTTCCAACTCCTTTTTTTTATGAAGAACAAAGATTTATTGAACATGAAATTACAAATGAAGAAGAAGATACAATTATTTCATAGAGAACTACGAAACGAACTCCAAAGATGACAATAACATCAACAAGTCCATAAAACCTCAACATTAAGATGCCACCAAGCATGATACTTCCTTTGTTTATTTGAATTCAGACATTCAATTAAGAACACCAGAAAGAAAGGAAACAATCTTCCTAAAAAATAATATCATTAATGATATGAGTTCTTCCGCCATGAGAAGGCTTTTGTTTCCTATAATAAGCAACAAAACCCTAGACGTAATGCAACTTTTGTGAGGCTATTTTGTTGTTAATTGTGCATAATGCATTCTTAAAGATTAAAAGCAAATAAATACTTATGACAAATAAGAGAAATGAAATTTCAAAATTAACTAAAAACAAAATCGCTAAACGTAAAAAGCCAATAACTAAAAAAACAAAACTAATTGCTTTCAAAAATAATTTCACAATCCCTTGTGAAGAATCCTGAGAATATTTGTACGATCTTGAGAATATTTGGTGGATATTGAGAATCTTTATAATATTATTAAACACACTCTTGGTCGGCACCATAATCTCCGTTATAGTTGCAATGAACAAAACCAGAAGGAAATAAAACGGTATAGGTGCGACCAAAATTTTAAATCCTCGGTAGGTGATTTAAACGGTGGAATTTGAGGTTGGAAAAGGGGGTTCTATCGCAAAGTATTCTAGCATTCTAGGAATCGTTACGAGCTTCGATTTCATATATTATTATACTCCTTTCGATACCGGAGCCAAAATTTATTGGTGTTTAAAGTTACAACTCCGATTTATCATTTTTCTTTTTAAAGTGTGAACAACACAACCCATTCTTCTCTTTCCAACTTCTTTTTTTATGAAGAACAAAGATTTATTGAACATGAAATTACAAATGAAGAAGAAGGTACAATTATTTCAAAGAGAACTACGAAACGAACTCCAAAGATGACAATAACATCAACAAGTCCATAAAACCTCAACATTAAGATGCCACCAAGCATGATACTTCCTTTGTTTATTTGAATTCAGACATTCAATTAAGAACACCAGAAAGAAAGGAAACAATCTTCCTAAAAAATAATATCATTAATGATATGAGTTCTTCCGCCATGAGAAGGCTTTTGTTTCCTATAATAAGCAACAAAACCCTAGACGTAATGCAACTTTTGTGAGGCTATTTTGTTGTTAATTGTGCATAATGCATTCTTAAAGATTAAAAGCAAATAAATACTTATGACAAATAAGAGAAATGAAATTTCAAAATTAACTAAAAACAAAATCGCTAAACGTAAAAAGCCAATAACTAAAAAAAACAAAACTAATTGGTTTCAAAAATAATTTCACAATCCCTTGTGAAGAATCCTGAGAATATTTGTATGATCTTGAGAATATTTGTATGATCTTGAGAATATTTGGTGGATATTGAGAATCTTTATAATATTATTAAACACACTCTTGGTCGGCACCATAATCTCCGTTATAGTTGCAATGAACAAAACCAGAAGGAAATAAAACGGTATAGGTGCGACCAAAATTTTAAACCCTCGGTAGGTGATTTAAACGGTGGAATTTGAGGTTGGAAAAGGGGGTTCTATCGCAAGGTATTCTAGCATTCTAGGAATCGTTACGAGCTTCGATTTCATATATTATTATACTCCTTTCGATACCGGAGCCAAAATTTATTGGTGTTTAAAGTTACAACTCCGATTTATCATTTTTCTTTTTAAAGTGTGAACAGTATAACCCTTCTTCTCTTTCCAACTCCTTTTTTTTATGAAGAACAAAGATTTATTAAACATGAAATTACAAATGAAGAAGAAGATACAACTATTTCATAGAGAACTACGAAACGAACTCCAAAGATGACAATAACATCAACAAGTCCATAAAACCTCAACATTAAGATGCCACCAAGCATGATACTTCCTTTGTTTATTTGAATTCAGACATTCAATTAAGAACACCAGAAAGAAAGGAAACAATCTTCCTAAAAAATAATATCATTAATGATATGAGTTCTTCCGCCATGAGAAGGCTTTTGTTTCCTATAATAAGCAACAAAACCCTAGACGTAATGCAACTTTTGTGAGGCTATTTTGTTGTTAATTGTGCATAATGCATTCTTAAAGATTAAAAGCAAATAAATACTTATGACAAATAAGAGAAATGAAATTTCAAAATTAACTAAAAACAAAATCGCTAAACGTAAAAAGCCAATAACTAAAAAAACAAAACTAATTGCTTTCAAAAATAATTTCACAATCCCTTGTGAAGAATCCTGAGAATATTTGTATGATCTTGAGAATATTTGGTGGATATTGAGAATCTTTATAATATTATTAAACACACTCTTGGTCGGCACCATAATCTCCGTTATAGTTGCAATGAACAAAACCAGAAGGAAATAAAACGGTATAGGTGCGACCAAAATTTTAAACCCTCGGTAGGTGATGTAAACAGTGGAATTTGAGTTTTGAAAAAGTGGTTCTATCGTAAGGCATGATGGGATTCCAGGAATCGTTACGAGCTTCGATTTGATATATTATAATACTCCTTTCGATACCCGAGTCAAAAGTTATGGTTGTTTAAAGTTACAACTCCTATTTATCAAATGTTTTTTTTATAGTGTGAACAATAGAACCCTTCTTCTCTTTGCAATCTGATGAGTGCTCAAAAAGCACTAAAATAACCATGATTTTATGCACATTAATTGATTAAAAATATATATATTTATATGTTTTATCATATATTTATATAAATTTGTCTTTTTCGGAATCACGGGTATTTTTATTGTTTTTCAGGTATTTTGGCTTAAAAACGCAATTTAAAGACTCAAAGAAGAATACTTGAAGCAATACATCACAAATATATTAATAAATAAATGGGGAAAGGTCAACAAATATGGAAAAATTGGACAAAATGGGTCGAAAAGGTCAAAAATGTCAAAAAGGAGAAAATCGCGCCGCCGCCGCCCGGCCATGTGAGCCGCGCGCGACGCCAGACGCGCGCGCGGACGCCCGGTCGCGCGCGCACCGATCGCGCGCGCCGGCTGCTCCCGATTCGCGCGCGCCGCGCGCGCCACCCTCTTTCCGCGCGCGCCTCTGCGCGCCACTCTGCCTCACGCGCGCGCGCGCGCCAGCCCCCCCGCACGCCCAACGCCTTTTCGCCCCATTTTTCACGTGCGGCCGCCATGACGTCATGCGACGTCATTAATGACATCAGCAATTCCAATACGCGTTTTTACATTTTTTAATATTTTTTTAACATTTTTTTACTCATTTTTTCTCTCCATCCTCACCTATAAATACCCCCCTTCCCTTCACTTCAAAACACACCTTCAAAACACCTTCAAAACACACTTCTCTCTTCTTTCTTTCTCTCTTTTCTTAGATTTTTAGGTTTTTTTAGTTTTTCTTAGTTTTTAGCTTTTTTTTAGTTAATTTCTCTTAGTTTTAGAGTTCTTCCCTTTTTGGGAAGAACTAGTTATGTTTTTGTAATATATTAGCTTTTGATTCAATAAATGGGAGTGCAAATTCCGCTTGGAGGTTTTCCAGCAACGGGAATAACATCGAAGTTCTGTAAGGATTTTATTTTCTTTACAGTTATTTTTTATGCTTTATTCTTACATGTTATATTTAATTTGTCTGTGATTAAATTTAACTTTGCTGGCTGTTTATAAACATGATGTAATAATAACGTTGTTATGCTTGCGAAATATTAAATAGGTAAAAATCTCTAAAATGAATTGATTTTATTTTTATTCAAGATTTTATATTAAGAATGTTAGAGAGAAATATATTATTTTTCATTACAAACTTAAATATGAAAATTAGATTTTAAGGTTTAGTTATCCGGTCTAATTTAGAGTAGTGCTCTTTTATTTGTTGGTACAATCGCCTAGGTAGTTAGAGTGAAGCTCTATTTCAAAAGTTTTTATAAGAATTATTATCTGAAAATGTATTGACAACATGTTTTCAATAGTGGTTTTAAAACTTGAAAGTTAGTACTCGGATAACTAAATTCTTAGGTTTAATTTGGACACCTTGAATAAAGTTTAAATCGTCTAACCCCACCAAAGGTGGCATTTAAATGGTTCATTTTCAATCTCTTAGAAAAAGAAATTAATTTAATTAACCAAATTAGTTATCAACCCCACCCATAGGTGTTAATTGATTTGTTTAGTTAACAAAGAATATCTAACCCCACCAAAGGTGGTATTCATATAAAAAAGAGAGAATCAATAAATATCAATTCATATCTTTAATAACCTAATTAATATGAGCAAGCATAATTAACTTAATTATTATATCCATAAATACTCCACCATTATAAATGATAAAATTTGCATAAATGTTTATTGAATCTATGTTTATTTTTATGTAAGTAGATTAAAAACACAAAACCCCAAAATATCGTGACAGGATGTTTAGGATTTAATTTCGTTTTTAAAAGTTTGAATAATAAATTAAAAACCACATACATTCCTTCCTTAGATCGACCTTGGGAGTATACTTATCATTTTCTACGAAATGATTCGTGCACTTGCGAGAGTTTTATAAATAGATAAAACCAAAGTAGCAGGCGAGGATCGGCGATGTCGGTTACCCCGATCAAGATTTTTAGCGCCGTTGTGATGGTATCAAGTTTTTGGCGCGTTCTTGGAAGGAATAGCGTTTTTAAATTATTTATCAAAATTTTAAAAACTTTTTGTGTTGTAAATAATTGTGATTTTTTTTTATTAAAAAATTAAAAAAAATAAAAAATTTTGTTGTTTGTGAAAAGTAAAAAAAAAAATTCAAATTTCAATTTCGTAATAAATAAAAAAATATAGCATGAATAATAAAATAATTTTGCATTTTGAAATTTGAAGTAAAAAAAAAAGTAAATAAATTTTAAATTAAATTAATAAATAAATAAGAATAAAAAAAATAAAAAATAATAAAAAAAATAAAAATAAAAAAAATAAAAAAATAAAAAAAATAAAAAAATAAAAAAAATAAAAAAAAATAAAAAAAAAAAAAATTTTGGTAAAAAAAAAAAAAAAAAAAATAAAAAAATAAAAAAAATAAAAAAATAAAAAAATAAAAAAAGAAAAAAATAAAAAAAAAACAAAAACTTTATTTTCAACTTTTTTATTTTTATTTTTTATTTTATTTTTGTTTTTTTTTCTTTTCTTTTTTTCTTTTACCTTTTTCAATTATTTTTTTCAATTTATTTTATTTTATTTTTATTTTATTTATTTTACCTTTATTTTTTTTTTTCTTTTTTTTTTTTTTTTATTTTTTTTTATTTTTTTAATTAACTTTTTTAACTTAATTAACTTTAGTTTTTTTTAACTTAGATTTTCAAATTAACTACTTTTTTTTAATTTTCGTTTAAGTTAATTAACTTAGGTTTTTAGTAACTTAATTTACTAACTTAATTAATTTAATTTACTAACTTAATTAACTTAGATTTTCATTAACTTAATTAACCTACCTTTTTATTAACTTAATTAACTTAAATTTTAACTTAACTTAACTTAATTAACTTAATTTTAATAGCATGAAAAGTAAAGATCTAAGGGAGTTCTACAGGAGACTAGTTCTTGGAAGCCTTTGTGCCACTAGTCTTTCCTGGGAACGTTGCTGTCTAGGAGGATGGTTTTTAAGGACCCTTTCCCCCCCCTTTCTTTCCTGGGAGCCTTTTTGGTTAATATTATTTTTTTTATTTTAACTTAAAAAAAAAAAAAAAAAAATTTCTGAAACTATCTCCAAAATTTTAAAGCTTTAATTACAATCTAAGGAGTTAGTTGTTTTGTTTGATCTAGGTACAATTGTGTTTTGATGCCTTTAATTATTTGATTTGTACCTAGACATGGATTATCTAAAACTCACAAGCATGTCCCTAGTTTTAAGTACAGAAAAATTTAAAAATCCATAGGACATGACTGAAAAAGTATAGGTAGACAATCTTGTCTTACTTGTAGGTTTGATTGACTCAATGATGAGGGGACATTGAGTTTACTTAAAAGGCAATCCCCAAGTTACGTCTTGCTAAGACGTTAAACTAAGCGCTGGATGGGAGGCAACCCATCATTTTAGGTAATTTTTTGTTATTTGTTTTATTTGTTTAATTTTATTGTTTATTTTAGTTTAATTATATGTGAATAATTTTTAAATTGTTAAAACTAAAAATATTTGTTGAGTTGTTAGAAGTTCACAGCAATCTGTCTGTATACACTTTAATGATGAATATGATGAATGCACCTGCATTTCTCCATTACTACTTACACATTCTCAAGAAATAGGTAATCTTTCTTCTCTTTTCTCTTTATCTTTAATTTACAGTTGTTACATTGAGGACAATGTAAGTTCTAGGTTGGGGGTGGTGAAAAGTTACCATGCTTAATTAGAAAAGAAAAAAAAAAGATTTAACAATTTAAAAATTAAAAAAAAAAAAAACAATTATTAATTTTTTCTTTTTTATGTTCACATCTTCATTTTTTGTGTTTGGTTTTATTTTTTTTTTTTTTTTGTTGTGTGATTTAGTAATTTTGGAATTAAACAAAAAAAAAAAAAAGTTCTCACAAAAATTTATCATTTCTTTAAATCAAATTTAAGTAAATAGTTAAGTCTTTTGTACTGTTAGATTAATTTTTGAAAACATATCATGAAATATTATGTAATTGTTTTTGATAATTAGTTAATTTTTGTCATAACTAGTATTTCTTGATAAGATGTAGAAATTATATTAAACCCAAAATCGGTGTTTATGAATTTGTTTTAGTGGAGACTACCTTTGTGAGATATAATTTGAGCCTAATTTCCTTTATTCAGAGTGAAATATATATTTTTTCTACTCCAAACACATTTCTTATTTCTTCAAATTCTTAGATGATCTCTATAGGCATTAATATTGAATGTATGAATTTTTTCTCATCTTAATAGAGTATCGTATATTTTTTATTATTATTTTTGCTTAGATTAAATGATTTGAGTAGAAATTGATAGTATATGCTTTTATCTCATTTATGCATGACTACTACAAAAACAAAAAGACATATCTGGGGTTACCTAAACCAAGATCAAACAGAAAAGCCACAAAATTAACCACTCACCAAAATCCAAAAAATGTACAATCATACATGGGTTGACTCTCTAAAAAATATATATATTGAAAAATATCTACAAAAAAAAAAAAAAAAAAAAAAAAAAAAAAAAAAGAGAGAGAGATAAAAATAGTATCATCTACATACTATAACCCACATTGCCTACAAAATTGTGAGTAAAAGCTAATTACAAAGAAAGATATAGGAAGTAATTCCCCAAAAAGTCATTGCAATTTCTTCATTTGTAAAAGGCATATATCTTGAAATTCTTTCTTAATGAGTTTGATTTATGCATGAAAATAATTTTTATATATGATATCTTTATAATTTATACATTTGATTCCTTCCATGAGATCAACGTCAAAATAACACTTTGAGCCTTTCTTCTTTATACATATGCGAACATATTAGTTCATTTCTATACATCAACTCTTTCGCATATAAATTAGTATGAGTGTTTGAACCCATAGGATTCAGTGTTTTGAGAGTATTGACTTGTGAGGAATAGAGTCGAAGCGAATTCTGATTCATGACACTGAAATTGGGTGAAATTAAATTGATACATTTTTGATATGAAATATGAAAATGATTTTCGACTAATTATTATAATAAATCATGATTGTTTAAAGAGATTAAAATAACTTATGCTTGAGATTTTAATTATGATCTTAAAGGAGATTAAAAAGTATGAGACATTTTTGTGATATGTTGTTTTCTTTTATTCTTAAAAATTAATTTTTGATTTTGTAATTTTAGTTTTTAAGTTGTTATATTTATTATTTCTTTTGATTTTTACATTTAGTTCAATGTTTGTGGGTATCATTATTGAAAACCCTCACGAGACTCAAACTCATCCACTAGGGCAACCTAGGGGTTTAAAGGCTTGTTACATAAGCTAAATGCAACCATATCAATCCACGGAAGTGATTTAGGATAGTTTAATTTTTAGTTTTTATCGCTTCTCTTGCTAAGGGACTAGCAAGAAGCTGGTTGGGGGTTGTGATGAGTGCTCAAAAAGTACTAAAATAACCATGATTTTATGTACATTAATTGATTAAAAATATATATATTTATATGTTTTATCATATATTTATATAAATTTGTCTTTTTCGAATCACGGGTATTTTTATTGTTTTTCATGTATTTTGGCTTAAAAACGCAATTTAAAGACTCAAAGAGGAATACTGGAAGCAATACATCACAAATATATTAATAAATAAATGGGGAAAGGTCAACAAATATGGAAAAATTGGACAAAATGGGTCAAAAAGGTCAAAAATGTCAAAAAGGAGAAAATCGCGCCGCCGCGCTGCCCAGCCGCCCAGCCGCGCCGAGCCCCGCGCGCAGCACGCCCAGCCCGCGCGCACAGCACGCCCAGACTGCGCGCGCAGCATGCCCAGTCCGCGCGCGCCAGCTCTCCAATTCACGCGCGCCGTGCGCGCCCTTGCCTCTTTCCGCGCGTGCCTCTGCGCGCCACTCCTGCCTCACGCGCGCGCGCGCGCCAGCAGCCCCCCTCCGCACGCCCAACGCCTTTTTCCCCATTTTTCACGTGCAGCCGCCCTGTGACGTCATGCTGACGTCATTGATGACATCAGCAATTCCAAAACGCGTTTTACATTTTTTAATATTTTTTTAACATTTTTTTACTCATTTTTTCTCTCCATCCTCACCTATAAATACCCCCCTTCCCTTCACTTCAAAACACACCTTCAAAACACACTTCTCTCTTCTTTCTTTCTCTCTTTTCTTAGATTTTTAGGTTTTTTTAGTTTTTCTTAGTTTTTAGCTTTTTTTAGTTAATTTCTCTTAGTTTTAGAGTTCTTCCCTTTTTGGGAAGAACTAGTTATGTTTTTGTAATATATTAGCTTTTGATTCAATAAATGGGAGTGCAAATTCCGCTTGGAGGTTTTCCAGCAACGGGAATAGCATCGAAGTTCTGTAAGGATTTTATTTTCTTTACAGTTATTTTTTATGCTTTATTCTTACATGTTATATTTAATTTGTCTGTGATTAAATTTAACTATGTTGGATATTTATAAACATGATGTAATAATAACGTTGTTATGCTTGCGAAATATTAAATAGGTAAAAATCTCTAAAATGAATTGATTTTATTTTTATTCAAGATTTTATATTAAGAATGTTAGAGAGAAATATATTATTTTTCATTACAAACTTAAATATGAAAATTAGATTTTAAGGTTTAGTTATCCGGCCTAATTTAGAGTAGTGCTCTTTTATTTGTTGGTACAATCGCCCGGTAGTTAGAGTGAAGCTCTATTTCAAAAGTTTTTATAAGAATTATTATCTGAAAATGTATTGACAACATGTTTTCACTAGTGGTTTTAAAACTTGAAAGTTAGTACTCCCATAACTAAATTCTTAGCTTTAATTTGGACACCTTGAATAAAGTTTAAATCAGTCTAACCCCACCAAAGGTGGCATTTAAATGGTTCATTTTCAATCTCTTAGAAAAAGAAATTAATTTAATTAACCAAATTAGTTATCAACCCCACCCATAGGTGTTAATTGATTTGTTTAGTTAACAAAGAATATCTAACCCCACCAAAGGTGGTATTCATATAAAAAAGAGAGAATCAATAAATATCAATTCATATCTTTAATAACCTAATTAATATGAGCAAGCATAATTAACTTAATTATTATATCCATAAATACTCCACCATTATAAATGATAAAATTTGCATAAATGTTTATTGAATCTATGTTTATTTTTATGTAAGTAGATTAAAAACACAAAACCCCAAAATATCGTGACAGGATGTTTAGGATTTAATTTCGTTTTTAAAAGTTTGAATAATAAATTAAAAACCACATACATTCCTTCCTTAGATCGACCTTGGGAGTATACTTATCATTTTCTACGAAATGATTCGTGCACTTGCGAGAGTTTTATAAATAGATAAAACCAAAGTAACGGGCAGGATCGGCGATGTCGGTTCTGCCCCGATCAGGGTTCTACCGCAAGGTATTCTAGCATTCTAGGAATCGTTACGAGCTTCGATTTGATATATTATAATACTCCTTTCGATACCCGAGTCAAAAGTTATGGTTGTTTAAAGTTACAACTCCTATTTATCAAATGTTTTTTTTATAGTGTGAACAATAGAACCCTTCTTCTCTTTGCAATCCTTTTTTTTACGAAGAATAAAGATTTATTGGACATGAAAATACAAATGAAGAAGAAGATACAATTATTTCAAAGAGAAATAAGAAAAGAAATCCAAAGATGAAAATAACATCAACAATTTCATAAATCCCCAATATTGAGATGACACCAAGGATGATCACTTCCTTTAATAAGTCGAATTCAATCATTCAATCAAGGACACCAGAAAGAAAAGAAAAAATCTTCCTAAAAAATATTTTCATTAATGATATTAGTTCTTCCGCCGTCACAAGGCTCATGTTTTCTTTCATAAGCAACAAAACCCTAGACATAATGCAACTTTTGTGGGGCTATTTTGTTGTGAATTGTGCATAATCTATCCTTAAAGAATAAAAGCTTATAAGTACTTATGATAAATAAGAGAAATGAAATTTCACAATTCACTAAAAATAAAATCGCTAAACGTAAAAAGCCCATAATTAAATAACACAAAAATAATTGCTTTCAAAATTAATGTTTACATTTGATATTCCAAATCAATCCCTTGTGAAGGATCTTGAGAATATTTGCATGATCTTGAGAATAATTTGTGGATATTGAGAATCTTTAGAATAATTTTAAACACACTCTTGGTCGGCACCTCAATCTCCGTTATAGTTGCATTGAACAAAACCGGCAGGAAATAAAACGGAATAGGTGCGAACAAAACTTTAAACCCTCGGTAGGTGATGTAAACAGTGGAATTTGAGTTTTGAAAAGGTGGTTCCAGCGTAAGGCATGCTGGGATTCTAGGAATCGTTACGAGCTTCGATTTGATATATTATAATACTCCTTTCGATACCCGAGTCAAAAGTTATGGTTGTTTGAAGTTACAACTCCTATTTATCAAATGTTTTTTTTATAGTGTGAACAATAGAACCCTTCTTCTCTTTGCAATCCTTTTTTTTACGAAGAAAAAAGATTTATTGAACATGAAAATACAAATGAAGAAGAAGATACAATTATTTCAAAGAGGAATAAGAAACGAAATCCAAAGATGAAAATAACATCAACAATTTCATAAATCCCCAATATTGAGATGACACCAAGGATGATCACTTCCTTTAATAAGTCGAATTCAATCATTCAATCAAGAACACCACAAAGAAAAGAAAAAAACTTCCTAAAAATGATTTTCATTAATGATATTAGTTCTTCCGCCGTCACAAGGCTCATGTTTTCTTTCATAAGCAACAAAACCCTAGACATAATGCAACTTTTGTGGGGCTATTTTGTTGTGAATTGTGCATAATCTATCCTTAAAGAATAAAAGCTTATAAGTACTTATGATAAATAAGAGAAATGAAATTTCACAATTCACTAAAAATAAAATCGCTAAACGTAAAAAGCCCATAATTAAATAACACAAAAATAATTGCTTTCAAAATTAATGTTTACATTTGATATTCCAAATCAATCCCTTGTGAAGGATCCTGAGAATATTTGCATGATCTTGAGAATATTTTGTGGATATTGAGAATCTTTAGAATAATTTTAAACACACTCTTGGTCGGCACCTCAATCTCCGTAATAGTTGCATCGAACAAAACCGATTGGAAATAAAACGGAATATGTGCTAACAAAACTTTAAACCCTCGGCAGGTGATGTAAACAGTGGAATTTGAGTTTTGAAAAGGTGGTTCTATCGTAAGGCATGCTGGGATTCCAGGAATCGTTACGAGCTTCGATTTGATATATTATAATACTCCTTTCGATACCCGAGTCAAAAGTTATGGTTGTTTAAAGTTACAACTCCTATTTATCAAATGTTTTTTTTATAGTGTGAACAATAGAACCCTTCTTCTCTTTGCAATCCTTTTTTTTACGAAGAAAAAAGATTTATTGAACATGAAAATACAAATGAAGAAGAAGATACAATTATTTCAAAGAGGAATAAGAAACGAAATCCAAAGATGAAAATAACATCAACAATTTCATAAATCCCCAATATTGAGATTACACCAAGGATGATCACTTACTTTAATAAGTCGAATTCAATCATTCAATCAAGAACACCAGAAAGAAAAGAAAAAATGTTCCTAAAGAGGATTTTCATTAATTATATTAGTTCTTCCGCCGTCACAAGGCTCATGTTTTCCTTCATAAGCAACAAAGCCCTAGACATAATGCAACTTTTGTGGGGCTATTTTGTTGTGAATTGTGCATAATATATCCTTAAAGAATAAAAGCTTATAAGTACTTATGATAAATAAGTGAAATGAAATTTCACAATTCACTAAAAATAAAATCGCTAAACGTAAAAAGCCCATAATTAAATAACACAAAAATAATTGCTTTCAAAATTAATGTTTACATTTGATATTCCAAATCAATCCCTTGTGAAGGATCCTGAGAATATTTGCATGATCTTGAGAATATTTTGTGGATATTGAGAATCTTTAGAATAATTTTAAACACACACTTGGTCGGCACCTCAATCTCCGTTATAGTTGCATTGAACAAAACCGGCAGGAAATAAAACGGAATAGGTGCGAACAAAACTTTAAACCCTCGGTAGGTGATGTAAACAGTGGAATTTGAGTTTTGAAAAGGTGGTTCCAGCGTAAGGCATGCGGGGATTCCAGGAATCGTTACGAGCTTCGATTTGATATATTATAATACTCCTTTCGATACCCGAGTCAAAAGTTATGGTTGTTTAAAGTTACAACTCCTATTTATCAAATGTTTTTTTATAGTGTGAACAATAGAACCCTTCTTCTCTTTGCAATCCTTTTTTTAACGAAGAATAAAGATTTATTGAACATGAAAATACAAATGAAGAAGAAGATACAATTATTTCAAAGAGAAATAAGAAACGAAATCCAAAGATGAAAATAACATCAACAATTTCATAAATCCCCAATATTGAGATGACACCAAGGATGATCACTTCCTTTAATAAGTCGAATTCAATCATTCAATCAAGAACAGCAGAAAGAAAAGAAAAACTCTTCCTAAAAATGATTTTCATTAATGATATTAGTTCTTCCGCCGTAAGAAGGCTCATGTTTTCTTTCATAAGCAACAAAACCCTAGACATAATGCAACTTTTGTGGGGCTATTTTGTTGTGAATTGTGCATAATCTATCCTTAAAGAATAAAAGCTTATAAGTACTTATGATAAATAAGAGAAATGAAATTTCACAATTCACTAAAAATAAAATCGCTAAACGTAAAAAGCCCATAATTAAATAACACAAAAATAATTGCTTTCAAAATTAATGTTTACATTTGATATTCCAAATCAATCCCTTGTGAAGGATCTTGAGAATATTTGCATGATCTTGAGAATAATTTGTGGATATTGAGAATCTTTAGAATAATTTTAAACACACTCTTGGTCGGCACCTCAATCTCCGTTATAGTTGCATTGAACAAAACCGGCAGGAAATAAAATGGAATAGGGGCGAACAAAACTTTAAACCCTCGGTAGGTGATGTAAACAGTGGAATTTGAGTTTTGAAAAGGTGCTTCTATTGTCAGGCATGATGGGATTCCAGGAATCGTTACGAGCTTCGATTTGATATATTATAATACTCCTTTCGATACCCGAGTCAAAAGTTATGGTTGTTTAAAGTTACAACTCCTATTTATCAAATGTTTTTTTTATAGTGTGAACAATAGAACCCTTCTTCTCTTTGCAATCCTTATTTTTTACGAAGAATAAAGATTTATTGAACCTGAAAATACAAATGAAGAAGAAGATACAATTATTTCAAAGAGAAATAAGAAACGAAATCCAAAGATGAAAATAACATCAACAATTTCATAAATCCCCAATATTGAGATGACACCAAGGATGATCACTTCCTTTAATAAGTCGAATTCAATCATTCAATCAAGAACACCAGAAAGAAAAGAAAAAATCTTCCTAAAAAAGATTTTCATTAATGATATTAGTTCTTCCGCCGTCACAAGGCTCATGTTTTCTTTCATAAGCAACAAAACCCTAGACATAATGCAACTTTTGTGGGGCTATTTTGTTGTGAATTGTGCATAATCTATCCTTAAAGAATAAAAGCTTATAAGTACTTATGATAAATAAGAGAAATGAAATTTCACAATTCACTAAAAATAAAATCGCTAAACGTAAAAAGCCCATAATTAAATAACACAAAAATAATTGCTTTCAAAATTAATGTTTACATTTGATATTCCAAATCAATCCCTTGTGAAGGATCCTGAGAATATTTGCATGATCTTGAGAATATTTTGTGGATATTGAGAATCTTTAGAATAATTTTAAACACACACTTGGTCGGCACCTCAATCTCCGTTATAGTTGCATTGAACAAAACCGGCAGGAAATAAAACGGAATAGGTGCGAACAAAACTTTAAACCCTCGGTAGGTGATGTAAACAGTGGAATTTGAGTTTTGAAAAGGTGGTTCCAGCGTAAGGCATGCGGGGATTCCAGGAATCGTTACGAGCTTCGATTTGATATATTATAATACTCCTTTCGATACCCGAGTCAAAAGTTATGGTTGTTTGAAGTTACAACTCCTATTTATCAAATGTTTTTTTTATAGTGTGAACAATAGAACCCTTCTTCTCTTTGCAATCCTTTTTTTACGAAGAAAAAAGATTTATTGAACATGAAAATACAAATGAAGAAGAAGATACAATTATTTCAAAGAGGAATAAGAAACGAAATCCAAAGATGAAAATAACATCAACAATTTCATAAATCCCCAATATTGAGATGACACCAAGGATGATCACTTCCTTTAATAAGTCGAATTCAATCATTCAATCAAGAACACCAGAAAGAAAAGAAAAAATCTTCCTAAAAAAGATTTTCATTAATGATATTAGTTCTTCCGCCGTCACAAGGCTCATGTTTTCTTTCATAAGCAACAAAACCCTAGACATAATGCAACTTTTGTGGGGCTATTTTGTTGTGAATTGTGCATAATCTATCCTTAAAGAATAAAAGCTTATAAGTACTTATGATAAATAAGAGAAATGAAATTTCACAATTCACTAAAAATAAAATCGCTAAACGTAAAAAGCCCATAATTAAATAACACAAAAATAATTGCTTTCAAAATTAATGTTTACATTTGATATTCCAAATCAATCCCTTGTGAAGGATCCTGAGAATATTTGCATGATCTTGAGAATATTTTGTGGATATTGAGAATCTTTAGAATAATTTTAAACACACTCTTGGTCGGCACCTCAATCTCCGTAATAGTTGCATCGAACAAAACCGATTGGAAATAAAACGGAATATGTGCTAACAAAACTTTAAACCCTCGGCAGGTGATGTAAACAGTGGAATTTGAGTTTTGAAAAGGTGGTTCTATCGTAAGGCATGCTGGGATTCCAGGAATCGTTACGAGCTTCGATTTGATATATTATAATACTCCTTTCGATACCCGAGTCAAAAGTTATGGTTGTTTAAAGTTACAACTCCTATTTATCAAATGTTTTTTTATAGTGTGAACAATAGAACCCTTCTTCTCTTTGCAATCCTTTTTTTAACGAAGAATAAAGATTTGTTGAACATGAAAATACAAATGAAGAAGAAGATACAATTATTTCAAAGAGAAATAAGAAACGAAATCCAAAGATGAAAATAACATCAACAATTTCATAAATCCCCAATATTGAGATGACACCAAGGATGATCACTTCCTTTAATAAGTCGAATTCAATCATTCAATCAAGAACACCAGAAAGAAAAGAAAAAATCTTCCTAAAAAAGATTTTCATTAATGATATTAGTTCTTCCGCCGTCACAAGGCTCATGTTTTCTTTCATAAGCAACAAAACCCTAGACATAATGCAACTTTTGTGGGGCTATTTTGTTGTGAATTGTGCATAATCTATCCTTAAAGAATAAAAGCTTATAAGTACTTATGATAAATAAGAGAAATGAAATTTCACAATTCACTAAAAATAAAATCGCTAAACGTAAAAAGCCCATAATTAAATAACACAAAAATAATTGCTTTCAAAATTAATGTTTACATTTGATATTCCAAATCAATCCCTTGTGAAGGATCCTGAGAATATTTGCATGATCTTGAGAATATTTTGTGGATATTGAGAATCTTTAGAATAATTTTAAACACACTCTTGGTCGGCACCTCAATCTCCGTTATAGTTGCATTGAACAAAACCGGTATAAAATAAAACGGAATAGGTGCGAACAAAACTTTAAACCCTCGGTAGGTGATGTAAACAGTGGAATTTGAGTTTTGAAAAGGTGGTTCCAGCGTAAGGCATGCGGGGATTCCAGGAATCGTTACGAGCTTCGATTTGATATATTATAATACTCCTTTCGATACCCGAGTCAAAAGTTATGGTTGTTTGAAGTTACAACTCCTATTTATCAAATGTTTTTTTATAGTGTGAACAATAGAACCCTTCTTCTCTTTGCAATCCTTTTTTTTACGAAGAAAAAAGATTTATTGAACATGAAAATACAAATGAAGAAGAAGATACAATTATTTCAAAGAGGAATAAGAAACGAAATCCAAAGATGAAAATAACATCAACAATTTCATAAATCCCCAATATTGAGATGACACCAAGGATGATCACTTCCTTTAATAAGTCGAATTCAATCATTCAATCAAGAACACCAGAAAGAAAAGAAAAAATCTTCCTAAAAAAGATTTTCATTAATTATATTAGTTCTTCCGCCGTCACAAGGCTCATGTTTTCTTTCATAAGCAACAAAACCCTAGACATAATGCAACTTTTGTGGGGCTATTTTGTTGTGAATTGTGCATAATCTATCCTTAAAGAATAAAAGCTTATAAGTACTTATGATAAATAAGAGAAATGAAATTTCACAATTCACTAAAAATAAAATCGCTAAACGTAAAAAGCCCATAATTAAATAACACAAAAATAATTGCTTTCAAAATTAATGTTTACATTTGATATTCCAAATCAATCCCTTGTGAAGGATCTTGAGAATATTTGCATGATCTTGAGAATAATTTGTGGATATTGAGAATCTTTAGAATAATTTTAAACACACTCTTGGTCGGCACCTCAATCTCCGTTATAGTTGCATTGAACAAAACCGGCAGGAAATAAAATGGAATAGGTGCGAACAAAACTTTAAACCCTCGGTAGGTGATGTAAACAGTGGAATTTGAGTTTTGAAAAGGTGGTTCTATCGTAAGGCATGCTGGGATTCCAGGAATCGTTACGAGCTTCGATTTGATATATTATAATACTCCTTTCGATACCCGAGTCAAAAGTTATGGTTGTTTAAAGTTACAACTCCTATTTATCAAATGTTTTTTTATAGTGTGAACAATAGAACCCTTCTTCTCTTTGCAATCCTTTTTTTACGAAGAATAAAGATTTATTGAACATGAAAATACAAATGAAGAAGAAGATACAATTATTTCAAAGAGAAATAAGAAACGAAATCCAAAGATGAAAATAACATCAACAATTTCATAAATCCCCAATATTGAGATGACACCAAGGATGATCACTTCCTTTAATAAGTCGAATTCAATCATTCAATCAAGAACACCAGAAAGAAAAGAAAAAATCTTCCTAAAAAAGATTTTCATTAATGATATTAGTTCTTCCGCCGTCACAAGGCTCATGTTTTCTTTCATAAGCAACAAAACCCTAGACATAATGCAACTTTTGTGGGGCTATTTTGTTGTGAATTGTGCATAATCTATCCTTAAAGAATAAAAGCTTATAAGTACTTATGATAAATAAGAGAAATGAAATTTCACAATTCACTAAAAATAAAATCGCTAAACGTAAAAAGCCCATAATTAAATAACACAAAAATAATTGCTTTCAAAATTAATGTTTACATTTGATATTCCAAATCAATCCCTTGTGAAGGATCTTGAGAATATTTGCATGATCTTGAGAATAATTTGTGGATATTGAGAATCTTTAGAATAATTTTAAACACACTCTTGGTCGGCACCTCAATCTCCGTTATAGTTGCATTGAACAAAACCGCCAGGAAATAAAATGGAATAGGGGCGAACAAAACTTTAAACCCTCGGTAGGTGATGTAAACAGTGGAATTTGAGTTTTGAAAAGGTGGTTCTATCGTAAGGCATGATGGGATTCCAGGAATCGTTACGAGCTTCGATTTGATATATTATAATACTCCTTTCGATACCCGAGTCAAAAGTTATGGTTGTTTAAAGTTACAACTCCTATTTATCAAATGTTTTTTTTATAGTGTGAACAATAGAACCCTTCTTCTCTTTGCAATCCTTTCTTTTTACGAAGAATAAAGATTTATTGAACATGAAAATACAAATGAAGAAGAAGATACAATTATTTCAAAGAGAAATAAGAAACGAAATCCAAAGATGAAAATCACATCAACAATTTCAAAAATCCCCAATATTGAGATGACACCAAGGATGATCACTTCCTTTAATAAGTCGAATTCAATCATTCAATCAAGAACACCAGAAAGAAAAGAAAAAATCTTCCTAAAAATGATTTTCATTAATGATATTAGTTCTTCCGCCGTCACAAGGCTCATGTTTTCTTTCATAAGCAACAAAACCCTAGACATAATGCAACTTTTGTGGGGCTATTTTGTTGTGAATTGTGCATAATCTATCCTTAAAGAATAAAAGCTTTATAAGTACTTATGATAAATAAGAGAAATGAAATTTCACAATTCACTAAAAATAAAATCGCTAAACGTAAAAAGCCCATAATTAAATAACACAAAAATAATTGCTTTCAAAATTAATGTTTACATTTGATATTCCAAATCAATCCCTTGTGAAGGATCTTGAGAATATTTGCATGATCTTGAGAATAATTTGTGGATATTGAGAATCTTTAGAATAATTTTAAACACACTCTTGGTCGGCACCTCAATCTCCGTTATAGTTGCATTGAACAAAACCGGCAGGAAATAAAATGGAATAGGTGCGAACAAAACTTTAAACCCTCGGTAGGTGATGTAAACAGTGGAATTTGAGTTTTGAAAAGGTGGTTCTATCGTAAGGCATGCTGGGATTCCAGGAATCGTTACGAGCTTCGATTTGATATATTATAATACTCCTTTCGATACCCGAGTCAAAAGTTATGGTTGTTTAAAGTTACAACTCCTATTTATCAAATGTTTTTTTATAGTGTGAACAATAGAACCCTTCTTCTCTTTGCAATCCTTTTTTTACGAAGAAAAAAGATTTATTGAACATGAAAATACAAATGAAGAAGAAGATACAATTATTTCAAAGAGAAATAAGAAACGAAATCCAAAGATGAAAATAACATCAACAATTTCATAAATCCCCAATATTGAGATGACACCAAGGATGATCACTTCCTTTAATAAGTCGAATTCAATCATTCAATCAAGAACACCAGAAAGAAAAGAAAAAATCTTCCTAAAAAAGATTTTCATTAATGATATTAGTTCTTCCGCCGTCACAAGGCTCATGTTTTCTTTCATAAGCAACAAAACCCTAGACATAATGCAACTTTTGTGGGGCTATTTTGTTGTGAATTGTGCATAATCTATCCTTAAAGAATAAAAGCTTATAAGTACTTATGATAAATAAGAGAAATGAAATTTCACAATTCACTAAAAATAAAATCGCTAAACGTAAAAAGCCCATAATTAAATAACACAAAAATAATTGCTTTCAAAATTAATGTTTACATTTGATATTCCAAATCAATCCCTTGTGAAGGATCTTGAGAATATTTGCATGATCTTGAGAATAATTTGTGGATATTGAGAATCTTTAGAATAATTTTAAACACACTCTTGGTCGGCACCTCAATCTCCGTTATAGTTGCATTGAACAAAACCGGCAGGAAATAAAATGGAATAGGGGCGAACAAAACTTTAAACCCTCGGTAGGTGATGTAAACAGTGTAATTTGAGTTTTGAAAAGGTGGTTCTATCGTAAGGCATGCTGGGATTCCAGGAATCGTTACGAGCTTCGATTTGATATATTATAATACTCCTTTCGATACCCGAGTCAAAAGTTATGGTTGTTTAAAGTTACAACTCCTATTTATCAAATGTTTTTTTTTATAGTGTGAACAATAGAACCCTTCTTCTCTTTGCAATCCTTTCTTTTTACGAAGAATAAAGATTTATTGAACATGAAAATACAAATGAAGAAGAAGATACAATTATTTCAAAGGGAAATAAGAAACGAAATCCAAAGATGAAAATAACATCAACAATTTCATAAATCCCCAATATTGAGATGACACCAAGGATGATCACTTCCTTTAATAAGTCGAATTCAATCATTCAATCAAGAACACCAGAAAGAAAAGAAAAAATCTTCCTAAAAATGATTTTCATTAATGATATTAGTTCTTCCGCCGTCACAAGGCTCATGTTTTCTTTCATAAGCAACAAAACCCTAGACATAATGCAACTTTTGTGGGGCTATTTTGTTGTGAATTGTGCATAATCTATCCTTAAAGAATAAAAGCTTATAAGTACTTATGATAAATAAGAGAAATGAAATTTCACAATTCACTAAAAATAAAATCGCTAAACGTAAAAAGCCCATAATTAAATAACACAAAAATAATTGCTTTCAAAATTAATGTTTACATTTGATATTCCAAATCAATCCCTTGTGAAGGATCTTGAGAATATTTGCATGATCTTGAGAATAATTTGTGGATATTGAGAATCTTTAGAATAATTTTAAACACACTCTTGGTCGG
This sequence comes from Hippophae gyantsensis, assembly GCA_030763125.1. Taxonomy (NCBI): domain Eukaryota; kingdom Viridiplantae; phylum Streptophyta; class Magnoliopsida; order Rosales; family Elaeagnaceae; genus Hippophae; species Hippophae gyantsensis. Next base: position 31,403,997 of record CM061032.1, read on the forward strand.
CACCTCAATCTCCGTTATAGTTGCATTGAACAAAACCGGCAGGAAATAAAATGGAATAGGTGCGAACAAAACTTTAAACCCTCGGTAGGTGATGTAAACAGTGGAATTTGAGTTTTGAAAAGGTGGTTCTATCGTAAGGCATGCTGGGATTCCAGGAATCGTTACGAGCTTCGATTTGATATATTATAATACTCCTTTCGATACCCGAGTCAAAAGTTATGGTTGTTTAAAGTTACAACTCCTATTTATCAAATGTTTTTTTATAGTGTGAACAATAGAACCCTTCTTCTCTTTGCAATCCTTTTTTTATGAAGAATAAAGATTTATTGAACATGAAAATACAAATGAAGAAGAAGATACAATTATTTCAAAGAGAAATAAGAAACGAAATCCAAAGATGAAAATAACATCAACAATTTCATAAATCCCCAATATTGAGATGACACCAAGGATGATCACTTCCTTTAATAAGTCGAATTCAATCATTCAATCAAGAACACCAGAAAGAAAAGAAAAAATCTTCCTAAAAAAGATTTTCATTAATGATATTAGTTCTTCCGCCGTCACAAGGCTCATGTTTTCTTTCATAAGCAACAAAACCCTAGACATAATGCAACTTTTGTGGGGCTATTTTGTTGTGAATTGTGCATAATCTATCCTTAAAGAATAAAAGCTTATAAGTACTTATGATAAATAAGAGAAATGAAATTTCACAATTCACTAAAAATAAAATCGCTAAACGTAAAAAGCCCATAATTAAATAACACAAAAATAATTGCTTTCAAAATTAATGTTTACATTTGATATTCCAAATCAATCCCTTGTGAAGGATCTTGAGAATATTTGCATGATCTTGAGAATAATTTGTGGATATTGAGAATCTTTAGAATAATTTTAAACACACTCTTGGTCGGCACCTCAATCTCCGTTATAGTTGCATTGAACAAAACTGGCAGGACATAAAACGAAATAGGTGCGAACAAAACTTTAAACCCTCGGTAGGTGATGTAAAAGTGGAATTTGAGTTTTGAAAAGGCGGTTCTATCGTAAGGCATGCTGGGATTCCAGGAATCGTTACGAGCTTCGATTTGATATATTATAATACTCCTTTCGATACCCGAGTCAAAAGTTATGGTTGTTTAAAGTTACAACTCCTATTTATCAAATGTTTTTTTTATAGTGTGAACAATAGAACCCTTCTTCTCTTTGCAATCCTTTTTTTTTTACGAAGAAAAAAGATTTATTGAACATGAAAATACAAATGAAGAAGAAGATACAATTATTTCAAAGAGAAATAAGAAACGAAATCCAAAGATGAAAATAACATCAACAATTTCATAAATCCCCAATATTGAGATGACACCAAGGATGATCACTTCCTTTAATAAGTCGAATTCAATCATTCAATCAAGAACAGCAGAAAGAAAAGAAAAACTCTTCCTAAAAATGATTTTCATTAATGATATTAGTTCTTCCGCCGTCACAAGGCTCATGTTTTCTTTCATAAGCAACAAAACCCTAGACATAATGCAACTTTTGTGGGGCTATTTTGTTGTGAATTGTGCATAATCTATCCTTAAAGAATAAAAGCTTATAAGTACTTATGATAAATAAGAGAAATGAAATTTCACAATTCACTAAAAATAAAATCGCTAAACGTAAAAAGCCCATAATTAAATAACACAAAAATAATTGCTTTCAAAATTAATGTTTACATTTGATATTCCAAATCAATCCCTTGTGAAGGATCTTGAGAATATTTGCATGATCTTGAGAATAATTTGTGGATATTGAGAATCTTTAGAATAATTTTAAACACACTCTTGGTCGGCACCTCAATCTCCGTTATAGTTGCATTGAACAAAACCGCCAGGAAATAAAATGGAATAGGGGCGAACAAAACTTTAAACCCTCGGTAGGTGATGTAAACAGTGGAATTTGAGTTTTGAAAAGGTGGTTCTATCGTAAGGCATGCTGGGATTCCAGGAATCGTTACGAGCTTCGATTTGATATATTATAATACTCCTTTCGATACCCGAGTCAAAAGTTATGGTTGTTTAAAGTTACAACTCCTATTTATCAAATGTTTTTTTATAGTGTGAACAATAGAACCCTTCTTCTCTTTGCAACCCTTTTTTTCGAAGAAAAAAGATTTATTGAACATGAAAATACAAATGAAGAAGAAGATACAATTATTTCAAAGAGAAATAAGAAACGAAATCCAAAGATGAAAATAACATCAACAATTTCATAAATCCCCAATATTGAGATGACACCAAGGATGATCACTTCCTTTAATAAGTCGAATTCAATCATTCAATCAAGAACACCAGAAAGAAAAGAAAAAATCTTCCTAAAAAAGATTTTCATTAATGATATTAGTTCTTCCGCCGTCACAAGGCTCATGTTTTCTTTCATAAGCAACAAAACCCTAGACATAATGCAACTTTTGTGGGGCTATTTTGTTGTGAATTGTGCATAATCTATCCTTAAAGAATAAAAGCTTATAAGTACTTATGATAAATAAGAGAAATGAAATTTCACAATTCACTAAAAATAAAATCGCTAAACGTAAAAAGCCCATAATTAAATAACACAAAAATAATTGCTTTCAAAATTAATGTTTACATTTGATATTCCAAATCAATCCCTTGTGAAGGATCTTGAGAATATTTGCATGATCTTGAGAATAATTTGTGGATATTGAGAATCTTTAGAATAATTTTAAACACACTCTTGGTCGGCACCTCAATCTCCGTTATAGTTGCATTGAACAAAACCGCCAGGAAATAAAACGGAATAGGGGCGAACAAAACTTTAAACCCTCGGTAGGTGATGTAAACAGTGGAATTTGAGTTTTGAAAAGGTGGTTCTATCGTAAGGCATGATGGGATTCCAGGAATCGTTACGAGCTTCGATTTGATATATTATAATACTCCTTTCGATACCCGAGTCAAAAGTTATGGTTGTTTAAAGTTACAACTCCTATTTATCAAATGTTTTTTTTATAGTGTGAACAATAGAACCCTTCTTCTCTTTGCAATCCTTTTTTTTACGAAGAATAAAGATTTATTGAACATGAAAATACAAATGAAGAAGAAGATACAATTATTTCAAAGAGAAATAAGAAACGAAATCCAAAGATGAAAATCACATCAACAATTTCAAAAATCCCCAATATTGAGATGACACCAAGGATGATCACTTCCTTTAATAAGTCGAATTCAATCATTCAATCAAGAACACCAGAAAGAAAAGAAAAAATCTTCCTAAAAATGATTTTCATTAATGATATTAGTTCTTCCGCCGTCACAAGGCTCATGTTTTCTTTCATAAGCAACAAAACCCTAGACATAATGCAACTTTTGTGGGGCTATTTTGTTGTGAATTGTGCATAATCTATCCTTAAAGAATAAAAGCTTATAAGTACTTATGATAAATAAGAGAAATGAAATTTCACAATTCACTAAAAATAAAATCGCTAAACGTAAAAAGCCCATAATTAAATAACACAAAAATAATTGCTTTCAAAATTAATGTTTACATTTGATATTCCAAATCAATCCCTTGTGAAGGATCTTGAGAATATTTGCATGATCTTGAGAATAATTTGTGGATATTGAGAACTTTAGAATAATTTTAAACACTCTTGTTCGGCACCTCAATCTCCGTTATAGTTGCCTTGAACAAAACTCGTAGGAAATAATATAAAATAGGTGCGAACAACACTTTAAACCCTCGGTAGGTGATGTAAACAGTGTCATTTGAGTTTTGAAAAGGCCCTTCTGATGTAAGGCATGCTGGGATTCTAGGAATCGTTACGAGCTTCGATTTGATATATTATAATACTCCTTTCGATACCCGAGTCAAAAGTTATGGTTGTTTAAAGTTACAACTCCTATTTATCAAATGTTTTTTTATAGTGTGAACAATAGAACCCTTCTTCTCTTTGCAATCCTTTTTTTATGAAGAATAAAGATTTATTGAACATGAAAATACAAATGAAGAAGAAGATACAATTATTTCAAAGAGAAATAAGAAACGAAATCCAAAGATGAAAATAACATCAACAATTTCATAAATCCCCAATATTGAGATGACACCAAGGATGATCACTTCCTTTAATAAGTCGAATTCAATCATTCAATCAAGAACACCAGAAAGAAAAGAAAAAATCTTCCTAAAAAAGATTTTCATTAATGATATTAGTTCTTCCGCCGTCACAAGGCTCATGTTTTCTTTCATAAGCAACAAAACCCTAGACATAATGCAACTTTTGTGGGGCTATTTTGTTGTGAATTGTGCATAATCTATCCTTAAAGAATAAAAGCTTATAAGTACTTATGATAAATAAGAGAAATGAAATTTCACAATTCACTAAAAATAAAATCGCTAAACGTAAAAAGCCCATAATTAAATAACACAAAAATAATTGCTTTCAAAATTAATGTTTACATTTGATATTCCAAATCAATCCCTTGTGAAGGATCTTGAGAATATTTGCATGATCTTGAGAATAATTTGTGGATATTGAGAATCTTTAGAATAATTTTAAACACACTCTTGGTCGGCACCTCAATCTCCGTTATAGTTGCATTGAACAAAACCGATAGGAAATAAAACGGAATAGGGGCGAACAAAACTTTAAACCCTCGGTAGGTGATGTAAACAGTGGAATTTGAGTTTTGAAAAGGTGGTTCTATCGTAAGGCATGATGGGATTCCAGGAATCGTTACGAGCTTCGATTTGATATATTATAATACTCCTTTCGATACCCGAGTCAAAAGTTATGGTTGTTTAAAGTTACAACTCCTATTTATCAAATGTTTTTTTTATAGTGTGAACAATAGAACCCTTCTTCTCTTTGCAATCCTTTCTTTTTACGAAGAATAAAGATTTATTGAACATGAAAATACAAATGAAGAAGAAGATACAATTATTTCAAAGGGAAATAAGAAACGAAATCCAAAGATGAAAATAACATCAACAATTTCATAAATCCCCAATATTGAGATGACACCAAGGATGATCACTTCCTTTAATAAGTCGAATTCAATCATTCAATCAAGAACACCACAAAGAAAAGAAAAAAACTTCCTAAAAAATATTTTCATTAATGATATTAGTTCTTCCGCCGTCACAAGGCTCATGTTTTCTTTCATAAGCAACAAAACCCTAGACATAATGCAACTTTTGTGGGGCTATTTTGTTGTGAATTGTGCATAATCTATCCTTAAAGAATAAAAGCTTATAAGTACTTATGATAAATAAGAGAAATGAAATTTCACAATTCACTAAAAATAAAATCGCTAAACGTAAAAAGCCCATAATTAAATAACACAAAAATAATTGCTTTCAAAATTAATGTTTACATTTGATATTCCAAATCAATCCCTTGTGAAGGATCTTGAGAATATTTGCATGATCTTGAGAATAATTTGTGGATATTGAGAATCTTTAGAATAATTTTAAACACACTCTTGGTCGGCACCTCAATCTCCGTTATAGTTGCATTGAACAAAACCGGCAGGAAATAAAATGGAATAGGGGCGAACAAAACTTTAAACCCTCGGTAGGTGATGTAAACAGTGGAATTTGAGTTTTGAAAAGGTGGTTCTATCGTAAGGCATGCTGGGATTCCAGGAATCGTTACGAGCTTCGATTTGATATATTATAATACTCCTTTCGATACCCGAGTCAAAAGTTATGGTTGTTTAAAGTTACAACTCCTATTTATCAAATGTTTTTTTTTATAGTGTGAACAATAGAACCCTTCTTCTCTTTGCAATCCTTTCTTTTTACGAAGAATAAAGATTTATTGAACATGAAAATACAAATGAAGAAGAAGATACAATTATTTCAAAGGGAAATAAGAAACGAAATCCAAAGATGAAAATAACATCAACAATTTCATAAATCCCCAATATTGAGATGACACCAAGGATGATCACTTCCTTTAATAAGTCGAATTCAATCATTCAATCAAGAACACCACAAAGAAAAGAAAAAAACTTCCTAAAAAATATTTTCATTAATGATATTAGTTCTTCCGCCGTCACAAGGCTCATGTTTTCTTTCATAAGCAACAAAACCCTAGACATAATGCAACTTTTGTGGGGCTATTTTATTGTGAATTGTGCATAATCTATCCTTAAAGAATAAAAGCTTATAAGTACTTATGATAAATAAGAGAAATGAAATTTCACAATTCACTAAAAATAAAATCGCTAAACGTAAAAAGCCCATAATTAAATAACACAAAAATAATTGCTTTCAAAATTAATGTTTACATTTGATATTCCAAATCAATCCCTTGTGAAGGATCCTGAGAATATTTGCATGATCTTGAGAATATTTTGTGGATATTGAGAATCTTTAGAATAATTTTAAACACACTCTAGGTCGGCACCTCAATCTCCGTTATAGTTGCATTGAACAAAACTGGTAGGAAATAAAACGGAATAGGTGCGAACAAAACTTTAAACCCTCGGTAGGTGATGTAAACAGTGGAATTTGAGTTTTGAAAAGGTGGTTCTGTCGTAAGGCATGCTGGGATTCCAGGAATCGTTACGAGCTTCGATTTGATATATTATAATACTCCTTTCGATGCCCGAGTCAAAAGTTATGGTTGTTTAAAGTTACAACTCCTATTTATCAAATGTTTTTTTATAGTGTGAACAATAGAACCCTTCTTCTCTTTGCAATCCTTTTTTTAACGAAGAATAAAGATTTGTTGAACATGAAAATACAAATGAAGAAGAAGATACAATTATTTCAAAGAGAAATAAGAAACGAAATCCAAAGATGAAAATAACATCAACAATTTCATAAATCCCCAATATTGAGATGACACCAAGGATGATCACTTCCTTTAATAAGTCGAATTCAATCATTCAATCAAGAACAGCAGAAAGAAAAGAAAAACTCTTCCTAAAAATGATTTTCATTAATGATATTAGTTCTTCCGCCGTAACAAGGCTCATGTTTTCTTTCATAAGCAACAAAACCCTAGACATAATGCAACTTTTGTGGGGCTATTTTGTTGTGAATTGTGCATAATCTATCCTTAAAGAATAAAAGCTTATAAGTACTTATGATAAATAAGAGAAATGAAATTTCACAATTCACTAAAAATAAAATCGCTAAACGTAAAAAGCCCATAATTAAATAACACAAAAATAATTGCTTTCAAAATTAATGTTTACATTTGATATTCCAAATCAATCCCTTGTGAAGGATCTTGAGAATATTTGCATGATCTTGAGAATAATTTGTGGATATTGAGAATCTTTAGAATAATTTTAAACACACTCTTGGTCGGCACCTCAATCTCCGTTATAGTTGCATTGAACAAAACCGGCAGGAAATAAAATGGAATAGGGGCGAACAAAACTTTAAACCCTCGGTAGGTGATGTAAACAGTGGAATTTGAGTTTTGAAAAGGTGGTTCTATCGTAAGGCATGCTGGGATTCCAGGAATCGTTACGAGCTTCGATTTGATATATTATAATACTCCTTTCGATACCCGAGTCAAAAGTTATGGTTGTTTAAAGTTACAACTCCTATTTATCAAATGTTTTTTTTATAGTGTGAACAATAGAACCCTTCTTCTCTTTGCAATCCTTTTTTTTACGAAGAATAAAGATTTATTGAACATGAAAATACAAATGAAGAAGAAGATACAATTATTTCAAAGAGAAATAAGAAACGAAATCCAAAGATGAAAATAACATCAACAATTTCATAAATCCCCAATATTGAGATGACACCAAGGATGATCACTTCCTTTAATAAGTCGAATTCAATCATTCAATCAAGAACACCAGAAAGAAAAGAAAAAATCTTCCTAAAAAAGATTTTCATTAATGATATTAGTTCTTTCGCCGTCAAAAGGCTCATGTTTTCTTTCATAAGCAACAAAACCCTAGACATAATGCAACTTTTGTGGGGCTATTTTGTTGTGAATTGTGCATAATCTATCCTTAAAGAATAAAAGCTTATAAGTACTTATGATAAATAAGAGAAATGAAATTTCACAATTCACTAAAAATAAAATCGCTAAACGTAAAAAGCCCATAATTAAATAACACAAAAATAATTGCTTTCAAAATTAATGTTTACATTTGATATTCCAAATCAATCCCTTGTGAAGGATCTTGAGAATATTTGCATGATCTTGAGAATAATTTGTGGATATTGAGAATCTTTAGAATAATTTTAAACACACTCTTGGTCGGCACCTCAATCTCCGTTATAGTTGCATTGAACAAAACCGGCAGGAAATAAAATGGAATAGGGGCGAACAAAACTTTAAACCCTCGGTAGGTGATGTAAACAGTGGAATTTGAGTTTTGAAAAGGTGGTTCTATCGTAAGGCATGCTGGGATTCCAGGAATCGTTACGAGCTTCGATTTGATATATTATAATACTCCTTTCGATACCCGAGTCAAAAGTTATGGTTGTTTAAAGTTACAACTCCTATTTATCAAATGTTTTTTTTTATAGTGTGAACAATAGAACCCTTCTTCTCTTTGCAATCATTTTTTTTACGAAGAATAAAGATTTATTGGACATGAAAATACAAATGAAGAAGAAGATACAATTATTTCAAAGAGAAATAAGAAAAGAAATCCAAAGATGAAAATAACATCAACAATTTCATAAATCCCCAATATTGAGATGACACCAAGGATGATCACTTCCTTTAATAAGTCGAATTCAATCATTCAATCAAGGACACCAGAAAGAAAAGAAAAAATCTTCCTAAAAAAGATTTTCATTAATGATATTAGTTCTTCCGCCTCACAAGGCTCATGTTTTCTTTCATAAGCAACAAAACCCTAGACATAATGCAACTTTTGTGGGGCTATTTTGTTGTGAATTGTGCATAATCTATCCTTAAAGAATAAAAGCTTATAAGTACTTATGATAAATAAGAGAAATGAAATTTCACAATTCACTAAAAATAAAATCGCTAAACGTAAAAAGCCCATAATTAAATAACACAAAAATAATTGCTTTCAAAATTAATGTTTACATTTGATATTCCAAATCAATCCCTTGTGAAGGATCTTGAGAATATTTGCATGATCTTGAGAATAATTTGTGGATATTGAGAATCTTTAGAATAATTTTAAACACACTCTTGGTCGGCACCTCAATCTCCGTTATAGTTGCATTGAACAAAACCGGCAGGAAATAAAATGGAATAGGGGCGAACAAAACTTTAAACCCTCGGTAGGTGATAGGGCGAGCAGAGCATCGCCGATCTGCCAAATACTTTTGTTTTATCTATTTATAAAACTCTCGCAAGTGCACGAATCATTTCTGTAGAAAATGATAAGTATACTCCAAGGTCGATCTAAGGAAGGAATGTATGTGGTTTTTAATTTATTATTCAAACTTTTAAAAACGAAATTAAATCCTAAACATCATTGCCACGATATTTTGGGTTTTTATGTGTTTTTAATCTAATAACATAAAAATAAATACAAAGGTTCAATAACTATGTATGCAAATTTTATCGTTTAAAATAGTGGAGTATTTATGGATATAATAACTAAGTTAATTATGCTTGCTCATATTATTTAGGTTATTAAAGATATGAATTGATATTTTATTGATTCTCCCTTTTTGTATGAATACCACCTTTGTGAGGTTAGATCTTCTTTGTTAACAAAACAAATCAATTAACACCTATGGGTGGGGTTGATAACTAATTTGGTTAATTAAATTAATTCCTTTTTCTAAGAGATTGAAAATGAACCATTTAAATGCCACCTTTGGTGGGGTTAGACAGTTTTAAACTTTATTCAAGGTGTCCAAATTAAAACTTAAGAATTTAGTTATCCGAGTACTAACTTTCAAGTTTTAAAATCACTATTGAAAACATGTTGTCAATACATTTTCGGATAATAATTCTTATAAAAACTTTTGAAATAGAGCTTAGCTCTAACTACTTAGGGCGATTGTACCAACAAATAAAAGAGCACTACTCTAAATCGAATAGGACAGGATAACTAAACCTTAAAATCTAATTTTCAGATTTAAGTTTGTAATGAAAAATAATATATTTCTCTCTAACATCTCTTAATATAAAATCTTGAATAAAAATAAAATCAATTCATTTTAGAAATTTTTACCTATTTAATATTTACTTAAGCATAACAACGTTATTATTACATCATGATTATAAGCAATTTCAAATGCAGTTAAATTTAATCACGGACAAATTAAATATAACATGTAAGAATAAAGCATAAAAATAGCGTAAAGAAAAATAAAATCCTTACGAACTTCGATGCTATTCTAGTTCTAGAAAACCTCCAAGTAGAATTTGCACTTCCATTTATTGAATCAAAAAGCTAAAAAATTACAAAAACATTGTTTACAAGTTCCTCTCAAAAAGAGAAGAACTCTAAACCTAAGACAATTGAACTAAAAACTAAGAGAAAAAACTAAGAAAAAGCTTAGAAAGCCCAAGAAAGAAACTAAAGAAAACTCAAAAACTAAGAAATGAGAGAAAGAAAGAAGAGAGAAGTGAGGTTTTGAAGGTGTGTTTTGAAGTGAATGGAAGGGGTATTTATAGGTGAGGATGGAGAGAAAAATGATTAAAAAAATGTTAAAAAAATATTAAAAAAATAAAAAGCACGTGTTTTGGACTGCTTTGAGGTCATCAATGACGTCAGCGTAGACGTCATCAGAGTAACGGTACGTGAAAAATGGGTCAAAGCAGCGTTGGTAGCGCGGCTTCTTTGGGCGCTCTTGGTATAACGCGCTGTGTGTGATGAACTAAGCTTTAGTGACTGGTCTTGTATGTAGCGGTAATAGCAATGTGTGGCCTTATTTTCTCCTTTTGACATTTTTGACCTTTTTGACCCATTTTGTCCAATTTTTCCATGTTTGTTGACCTTTCCACTTATTTATTAATATATTTGTGATGTATTGCTTCGATATTCTTCTCTTTGAGTCTTTAAAGTTACGTTTTTAAGCCAAAATACGAAAAACAATAAAAATACCCGTGATTAGAAAAAGACAAATTTATATAAATATATGATAAAACATATAAATATATATATTTTTAATCAATTAATGTGCATAAAATCATGGTTATTTTAGTGCTTTTTGACACTCATCCACAATCCACCAACTGACTTCTTGCTAGTCCCTTGCAAGAGAAGCGATAAAACTAAAAATTAAACTATCCTAAATCACTTACCTGGCATGACACACATGGATTTAGCATATGCAACAAGCCTTTCAACCCCTAGGTTGCCTAGTGGACGAGTTTGAGTCTCGTGAGGGTTTTCGATAATGATACCCACAAACATTGAACTAAATGTAAAAACAAAAGAAATAATAACAACAAACAACTTAAAAACTAAAATTACAACAAAATCAAAATTAACGTTTAAGAATAAAAAGAAAACAACATCTTACAAAAATATGTCTCTTACTTTTTAATCTCTTTTAAGATGATAATTAAAATCTCAAGCATAAGTTATTTTAAGCTTTTTAAACAATCATGATTTATAATAATAATTAGTCGAAAATCATTTTCATATTTCATATCAAAAATGTATCAATTTAATTTCACCCAATTTCGGGTGTCATAAATCAATTCCATGACTCTATTCCTCACAAGTCAATACTCTCAAAACACTTTGAATCCTATGGGTTCAAACACTAATACTAATTTATATGCGAAAGAGTTGATGTATAGAAATGAACTAATATGTTCGCATATGTATAAAGAAGAAAGGCTCAAAGTGTTATTTTGACGTTGATCTCATGGAAGGAATCAAATGTATAAATTATAAAGATATCATATATAAAAATTATTTTCATGCATAAATCAAACTTCATTAAGAAAAAAATTTCAAGATATATACGCCTTTTACAAATGAAGAAAAGTGCAATGACTTTTTGAGAATTACTTCTTATATCTTTCTTTTGTAATTAGCCTTTACTCACATGACTTTGTAGCAATGTGGGTTATAGTGTATGTAGATTATACTATATATTCTTTCTCTCTATATTTTTTTTTTTCAATATATATCATTTTAAGAGAAGTCATCTCTATTTTTTTTAAGATACTTTTCAATATATATCATTTAGAGAGTCAACCCGTATCTGTACATTTTTTTTTAGTATTTTGGTGAGTGGTTAATTTTTGTGGCTTTTTTGTTTGATCTTGGTTTAGGTAACCCCGTGATATGTCTTTTTTTTTTTTTGTAACATCATGCATAAATGAGATATAAGCATATACTATCAATTTCTACTCAAATCATTTAATCTAAGCAAAAATAATAATAAAAAAATATATGATACTCTATTAAGATGAGAAAAATTCATACATTCAATATTAATCCCTATAGAGATCATCTAAAAATTTGAAGAAATAAGAAATGTGTTTGGAGAAGAAAAAATATATATTTCACTCTGAATAAGGGAAATTAGGCTCAAATTATATCTCACAAAGGTAGTCTCCACTAAAACAAATTCATAAACACAGATTTTGGGTTTAATATAATTTCTACATCTTATCAAGAAATACTAGTTATGACAAAAATTAACTAATTATCAAAAATAATTACATAATATTTCATGATATGTTTTTAAAAAATTAATCTAACAAAGACACAAAAGACTTAACTATGTTACTTAAATTTGATTTAAAGAAATGATAAATTTTTGTGAGAACTTTTTTTTATTTTATTTTATTTTATTTTAATTTCAAAAATTACTAAATCACACAAAAACAAAAATAAACCAAACACAAAAAATGAAGATGTGAACATAAAAAAGTATATTTTTTTATTTTTTTTTAATTTTTAAATTGTTAAATCTTTTTTTTCTTTTCTAATTAAGCATGGTAACTTTTCACCACCCTAACCTAGAACTTACATTGTCCTCAATGTAACAAGCTGTAAATTAAAGATAAAGAGAAAAAGAGAAGAAAGATTACCTATTTCTTGAGAATGTGTAAGTAGTAATGGAGAAATGCAATTGTGCATCCATCATATTCATCATTAAAGTGTATACGAATTGACGGTGCTGTGAACTTCTAACAACTCAACAAATATTTTTAGTTTTAACAATTTAAAAATTATTCACATATAATTAAACTAAAATAAACAATAAAATTAAGTAAATAAACAAATAACAAAAAATTACCTAAAATGAGGGGTTGCCTCCCATCCAAGATTAAGTAGTTTGTACGTCTTAGCAAGACGTAACAAGGGATTGCCTTTAAGTAAACTCTAATGTCCCTCATCATTAGTCAATCAAACCTACAAGTAAGACAAGGTTGTCTACCTTATACTTTTTTCAAACATGTCCTATGGATTTTTAAATTTTTCTCTGTACTTAAAACTAAAGGGACATAAGCTTGTGAGTTTCAGATCATCCACATCTAGGTACAAATCAAATAATTAAAGGCATCAAAACACCAATTGTACCTAGATCAATACAAAACAATCTAACTCCTTGAGATTGTAATTAAAACTTTTAAAATTTTGGAGATAGTTTTCGCATTTTTTTTTGCATTTTTTTTTTCGCTTTTTAAGTATAATATCTAAGTTAAAATAACATAATCGATATTAACCAAGAGTGCTCCTCAGGAAAGAAATGGTGGTGCAAAGGCTCTTAAAAACCATCCTCCTAGGCGTAACAACGTTGGAAAGACTAATGGTAACAAAGGCTTGAAGAACTAAAGTCTCCTAGATGTGAACTCACCTTAGATCTTTACTTTTCATGCTATTATGTAAAATTAAGTTAATTAAGTTAGTTAAGTAAAAATTTAAGTTAATTAAGTTAATGCAAAACTTAAGTTAATTAAGTTAAGTTAAGAAAATCTAAGTTAATTAAGTTAATGAAAATGTAAGGATTAATTAAAAGCTAAGTTAATTAGGTTAAATTAAATAAAAATTTAGTTAATTAAGTTAATGAAAATCTAAGTTAATTAAAAGTTAAGTTAATTAAGTTAGTAAAAACTTAATAAAAAGTTAAACCAAAATTAAGAGAAAATTGAAAAAATATGGTAAAAAAAATAATAATAAAATAAAATAGAATAAAATAAAAATAAAATAAAATAAAAATTCAAAAAGTGAAAATAAAATAAAAGAATAAATTAAATAAAATAAAATTAAAAAGGTGAAAGAAAAAAAATTAGAATTTTTTTTATTTTTTATTTAAAAAAATAAAGAAGATTTAAAAAAACTTAAGTAATTGAAAAGTGAAAAAGTTTTTATTTTATTTATTTTTTTATTTTTTTAATTTTTTATTATAATTTTTTTTATAATTTTTACGATTTTATTTTATTTTTTTATTTAAAATTTATTTAAAATTCTTATTTAAGAATTTATTTAATTTTTATTTTTTTATTTTTTTTATTTTTTATTTAATTTATTTTTAATTTTTTTAAATTTTTTAAAATTTTTTAATTTTTTAATTTTTTTAATTTTTTAATTTTTTAATTTTTTAATTTATTTAATTTTTTTAATTTTTTTAATTTGAGAATTATTTTTTTATTTATTTTTTACTTTTTTTTTTACTATTCTTGAACTAGAAGTTTTATTTTATTTTATTTATTTTTTATTTTTTTTATTTTCCTTGTTTTTTATTATTATTATGAAATTTGAAAATTTGAAAAAAAATTTTGTTTTTTTGATATTTTGGTACATTTGTTATTGTTTTTACTTTAGAACAACGATATTGTTATTATATATTTATTATTTTTTTGTTTTTTACTTGAGAGGAAAAAAAGTTGTACAATTTTATTAAATTTTTGTTTTTATTTTACTTTTCACAAACAACAACAAAAAAATTTAATTTATTTCATTTTTAATCAAAAATAAAAATCACAATTATTTACAACACGAAAAGTTTTTAAAATTTTGATAAATAATTTAAAAACGCTATTCGCTTCTCGTGTGTAAAACTTAATTACTTTGTCCTTAAAAACTTGATAAGGCGGAGTAGAGCAATACGTCAGATCTACCCGTTCATTTGGTTTTATCTATTTATAAAACTCTATGGTGCTACGAATCATTTCCGTGAAAATGATAAGTATACCTCCGATTCGAGTCTAAGGAAGGAATGTATGTGGTTTTTAATTTATTATTCAAACTTTTAAAAAGCGAAATTAAATCCTAAACATCCTGTTCACGATATTTTAGGGTTTTGTGTTTTTAATCTATTAACATAAAAATAAACGAAGATTCAAGTAAATATTTATGCAAATTTTATCATTTAAAATAAAGTGGAGTATTTATGGATACTAATAAGCAACAAGTTAATTATGCTTGCTCATATTATTTAGGTTATTAAAGATATGAATTGATATTTATTGATTCTCTTTTTTTGTATGAATACCACCTTTGGTGGGAGTTAGATATTCTTTGTTAAAAATGAAATCAATTTAAATACCACCTTTGGTGGGGTTGATAACTAATTTGAGACAATTTAATTAATTTCTTTTCTAAGAGATTGAAAAATAGACATTAAATGCCCTTGGTGGTTAAATGATTTAAACTTTATTGAGGTGTCCAAATTAAACCTAAGAATTTAGTTGTCCAAGTACTAACTTTCAAGTTTTAAAACCACTTGTGACCGAAACATGTTGTCAATACATTTTCGGATAATAATTCTTATAAAAGCTTTTGAAATAAATTCAGCTCTAGCTACCCAAGGCTGATTGTACTGATCAAATAAAAGAGCACTACTCTAAATCGAATAGGATAACTAAACCTTAAAATCTAATTTTCGAGTTTAAGTTTGTAATGAAAAATAATATATTTCTCTCTAACATTCTTAATATAAAATCTTGAATAAAAACAAAATCAATTCATTTTAGAGATTTTTACCTATTTAATATTTCGCCAAGCATAACAACGTTATTATTACATCATGTTTACTAAACTGACAAAGTATTGTGAGTTAAATTTAATCACTGAGACAATTCAAAAGTATAACATGTAAGAATAAAGCATAAAAAATAAATGTAAAAAATAAAATCCTTACGAACTTCGATGCTTATCTAGTTATTTGGAAAACCTCAGGAAATGAATGCACTTCCATTTATTGAATCAAAAGCTAAAAAATTACAAAAACATAACTAGTTCTTTCCCAACGAGGGAAGAACTCTAAAACTAAGAAATTAACTCAAAAACTAAGAAGAAACTAAAAAAACCCTAAAAATCTAAGAAAAGAGAGAGAAAAAGAAAGAGAGAGAGAAGTGTGTTTTGAAGGTGTGTTTAGAAGTGAAGGGAAGAGGGGTATTTATAGGTGAGGATGGAGAGAAAAAATGAGTGAAAAAATGTTAAAAAATGTGGCAATAGCGTGTTTTGCAAGTGCCAAAGGTCATTGATGACGTCGACATGACGTCATTGGCGGGCAACGTGCGTGAAAAATGGGGCGAAATGGGCGTC